>JAQFZH010000086.1:0-54890 GCA_034695485.1 Entomobrya nivalis | reverse complement strand
AACTGGAGGGAATCGACGGGAATAGGAAGGGAGGGTCTCTGTGAAAAGTTCAGCGATATTTTATTATCATTCTAGCATTAATCCTACCCCTTGGATTACGCATCTGGTTGCGCAGGTTCTGTATACCTGTGTCAGCCAGCTCTTATTACATACATTACATCATTCTAGCAACCCGGCATCTTATGACGGGTCCGTTCAACTTGTATGAATAAAGACAAAAAAAAATCTTCAAAATGTATCAAATAAAACTTGTATATTTACTATTTATTTTTAAATCAACTTATTTTAATGCATACATATTATAAAAATTGTTAATTTTAAGATAAATATATTATGATAATGTTAAGTTAAAACTTTAAGAACAATTCATTCTGGTTTAATAATAACCGTAATCTCCATCATGTCATCTGTAATATTTTCATCATCCCATCCCCAAACATGAATTTGTAACTTTAAATTAGCATCCAAAGTTTTATAAGTATCACCGTCTTCTAATTCTTTATCTGATATAGATTGCCAGTTTACTGTTTACATTTAATTTAATTCGTATAGATTTCTAGTTGTTTTACACCAATAACAGCCTCTGCAACATTTACTAAATTTATTTTTTACCACGTTTGAGTTTTTATTTCTTCTGCCAACGATAACCTTCAACTTCCTTCTAAACCTTGACCTTCTCAACCTTAACCTTCTTAGCCTTATCCTTTTTAACCTTCCATTTTCTTTCAGGAACATCTTCAATTTTCAAGGCACTTTTCAAGTCCTCATAAAATTGAGGCGATTCTCCGTTCTTCTTGATCCACTTTTCCACAAACTTTTCCTTCCTCAGATTAAGAAATCTGTTCAAATGGAACACGCCCCGTTTTATAATCCTATTTGCTTCAAAAAACCTTCCTTTGTCGTAGGCCAAGTTTAACTGGACCACTAAAGGGTGGACGATATGAAAAGGCCATCTATTTTTCTGTCCCCCATGTGCGGGATTACTTTTAATAATTTCAATTTCTTCCAAAGGCAATTTAGTGGTCCATTTTTCTCTTGGCAGAAATAGCATCTGCGTCCGGTCTAAATATTCAGCATCCCTCAAGTTAAAGATAAAATCATTTGGCAGGGACCACGCAAGAAAACGAAGAAACCACAAGAATAATCTGAGAACATCACAGACAAAATCTTCTGTCAAACTTCCCATTAGATTGGTTTTATTCATAATTTTCCACTTGTTTGCGAAATCTGGATCTGGATTGAAGCCAATGTCAATATTCCTTCGAGAATTAGGTAGCATAATTGGCTGATGAGGTTGGTCCAGGATTTGGCGTAGAGTTGGGATCACTTTCTGTTTTGAGAGGAAAAATATGAGGAGCCATTCCATCGCTTCACTTTTGGAAGGCGAGTCCGCGTCCCCAAAGTAGCAGGAGTTCAAAGTACAGAAATAGTGGATACAGGATAAAAGGAGACCACATTTGGGGTCAAAGGTCAACATGTATTCTATCAGTCGATTGAGTTGTACCTCAAGTAGATAAGCTTGATCGGTAACCATCCAAAATTGACAAAGAGGTCCTCCAGATCCTGAACCGCTGAGTAGTCGAAACAGTTGACTGTCTGTGTATTTGGGCGTCTCTTCGTAAAAGTAATCCAGGGTAGGGGCATGGACAACTGCCCATTTTGCCAATTTATTGATATCAAGTTTTTGATAACCTGGAATGGTGGAGGTGGGGCCACCATGAGCAAAAATTAGAATGTCGTTGCAAAATGGGTTGCGAATTTTGAGGAAGTTATGGCGAAAGAGGAAAACTTGACATGATGGGTATTTGGAGGAGATTAGGGCTTTGACTTGGTCGACGATGGTAATAGCTTGTTGGAATTCTGATGCGGGGATTTCCACGGATTTGAGGATGGTCTTGAATTGGGTTACAAGGGAACGAGCAGAACTGCTGGGGGAGAGGTCCGGAATGCTGTTTGGTTGGTCATCATTTTCAGTAGAATGCCCATGAAGCTCATCAGTAGAACAAAATGATGAGGATGCTTCCATCTTAAGTTTTTTACTCGGTGGAGGTCCTCGTGAGGTGGAAGGCTGCGGCGGTGGAGATCCTCGTGAGGTTGAAGGCTGTTCCGGTGGAGGTCCGGAATCTTGAACAGCACCTGAATCGGGAATCAGAATAAAACAATAAATTAAATATTGAGTGTACATAGCTAGTTTAATGAATTTAAGGTAAACGGTTAAATTACAATTTGCCACCATCTTTTTAAACTGAACAAACCAGTTTCCAATTTTCACAGGCGCTCCAGGACCTCTTCCGACATTCATGACTTTGGTGTACACTTGGTTAGCTTTTTCCCTGGGAATAAAACAGAACATAATATTTGTAAAACGTAACTAATATCATTTAATTATTTAATCAAGTCATAAAATTAAAACTTACCAATTTTCAAACTGAATGATAGCCATATTTGGGCTTTCCCTCCACCAAATGAAATCAGTTATTATGAGTGACGAGGATGGCGACCCCCCTCCTTCACAAACGGCGTTACCATCCGCGTCCACGTCCACAGTCCTTTTCAGGTACTTCCAAAGCAAAATCAACAGATAACCGCCTCCACCATCATCATCTTCCTCCTCTTCTTCCGCATCTTCGTTTACTGGACAACTGAAAAAAGCGGTTAGAGCACAAGCCTTCTTCCCCTCCTCCCAGTTCTCGTATTCCAACCTCGCCTTTTCCTGATGTTCTTCTTGGAATAGGTGTCTTGTCCAGCTTTCCCTTTCAACAAACTTACAATCACAAACTGTGCACTGCAATACGTATGTCAACATTGTCTCGTTTCAAAATATTAAATTCAGTAATTAAATTTAAATGACAAGTCAAGTAATTCCACTTTAACTTTGTCACAGGCCTGGTCACAGAATTACAAATTAAAACACAAAGTAAAACAAAATACAAGCTGAAATGAAGATGGGAAAAATATTGAACAGAACAACTACTTGCATGAACGTGGTGTATGCACTTAGCACATGCCAAAGAATGTCAGTACGAGATTTATAAGTACTTTGAATGAATTTCGCTTTTGACGTCTTCTTCTTACGTTGAATGTGAATGTATCATGCATGCATAATGCTTTGTATTGCATAATAGAAAAAATGCGCTTTGGGCTCAGAGATGTTACATTAAATTATGTAAATTTGCAAAATATGAACAAAGACAAAAATATCTTCAAAAATTAGTTAATAAACTTGTGTATTTACTTTTTACTTGAATCAATTTATCTTAATACACACTTGTTATAAAATTGCTAATTTAGAGATAAATATAATTAGGATAATTATAATGCTAAGTAAAATTGAAGAAACATTCATTCTGGTTTAATAATAACCGTAATATCTCTCATGTCGTCAGTAATATTTTCATCGTCCCATCCCCAAACGTGACTTTTTAACTTTGAATCCTCGTCATCCCAATTTTTGAAGGGATCGTCTTCCAATTCTTTGTCCTCCTCTAGTATTCCGTTTGGGGCAATACGAGAGCCATCGCCACATTTCCTCATCTTTTCGTGGATCATTTTTTCAGAGACAGTTTTCATATCCCATGCCCATCCAATCGAAGCAAAGAAATCAATCCACATAGCG
Source organism: Entomobrya nivalis (assembly GCA_034695485.1). Taxonomy (NCBI): domain Eukaryota; kingdom Metazoa; phylum Arthropoda; class Collembola; order Entomobryomorpha; family Entomobryidae; genus Entomobrya; species Entomobrya nivalis. Next base: position 51,274 of record JAQFZH010000086.1, on the reverse strand, counting down.
GAGACATTGAGTTTCCATGCAAACTCAGAAGCTCTGTAGTCCCAAGGAAATGTGTGGTGATAGTTATGCCAACCTTCTCCAACTGCAAATTTTAATAAAGTAATCAATAAATTTATAATTATGGAAAAAACGACTACTTTAATTGATAACATTAAACATACCTGCCAACAGTGCCACGAATTTGTTTTCAACTGAGCTGATGTTTCTATTTCAAATAAATAAACAGTAGTTCGATTTATAATTTGGGTTATGTTCCAACATTTAAAAAATAATTAAATGTAATTAATTTGGCATACTTATCATAAGGCTTATCTCCCCATAGATGAGCAACACTGTTGACACAAAATGTTGCATGGAGATTCATGACAAAGCATCTACAGTTCGCCATAAAACCGTAGAGTAAGGGCATCCCAAAAACGTAGTAGTACACAGAGACGGGTAAGAGTACGTGAAAAACAATGATGAGAGTTGGGTACCATCTGCAAAAAAATGTTCAATTAATAATTAATTTTAGGAAATATAACAGTGCATACAAAATTTAATTATTGTCTTAGAACTTAAATAAATACCTAGCTTGAAAGTTAAGGACTGGATCATTTTTTAGGTCGGGCATGTCAAATTTTTCCAGTGCTTCTGTCAGTTTTTTTCTTTTAGGTAAAACCAGCCAGCCTATATGACTGAACCAGAAACCTCGTTTGGAATTGTGTGGATCAGCATCTGTGTCAGTATACTAATTGGACAAAATTATATTTTCATAATTTATAATTAAAGATCGTACCGGTAAAAGATAGTTTAATGACGGTATAAGATTTACTGGTCATTTACCTTATGATGAATCCTGTGGTCAAGGCACCATTTATAAACGGGGTACTACATCAAAAAGCAAGTAAAACAATTAAATGTACATAGAAACCACGACTTTTAGCTTTTACAACTAAATATTTGAATCTTAAGGTACCTGTAGGGTTATCGTGTGCATTAGCATAAGAATAATTTGCAGGGGGAGGTTGGCCTTGAACGTTTTATGAGTCCAGTATCTGTGACATCCCACAGTTGTCCCCAAACCTCCCAGTATGGCCAAAGAAATTTCTGGAAAAAAAAAATTATATATGAAAAAGGAAAAATGAAATATTCTAAATTCTATAAATATATATATTTTTTTATAACAGATTCTAAGGCTTACCAAATAAAATAGATTTCGGGTCAACTTGCCCAGTGAGATATATGTAACTGTAGTAAAGTGCACATGTATGAGTGGTCCCAAATACTATCATATTTACAGTGTGTTGCTCAAATCCAAACGGTTTGTCAAAACGAGCAAAATTGTCCTCTTTTTGGATAACATGTTGTTTTGTTACTGGAGATTTAGACGAATCTGTTGAAATGCGCTCTCTCAAAGGAGACGCTGCTTCCGGTTTCGGTGACATTGTAATCTCGTTTTTTTACATACAGAACTTTATTAAATTAAAAACACAAATATATTATTAATCTTTATTACAGATACGTAAACAGATTTTCATTTTATTTTTTTTATTTGCAAGAAATGCAGAGTATCGAACAGCCAACTTTGATATGTACACGACAATGTTCTAGAGAAAACTGTGAGTTGAGTCAAATTTCTGGAAGGCATTGAAGACTCATTCAGAATTTGACAGTATAATTTATGCTAAATATACATTTTTGTACATCTAAGACTCTTTTTGTATAAACTGAGGTTTTTCACTGTATGTTTTTACTAAACATCTTGTGCCGATACTACACACTATATTCCAAAACTTAAACAAGAATACATTTTTACAGCAGGGTTGTGGATTGATATCAGTATCACTCAGTTAAACTTCTGGTCCGTGACGTTGACGCAGTAAAATCATGCTTGTTGTGTATGAGCCCGTAATCATAACCAAACGAAAGGCTGCTAAAATGTTATCCTATTTTTACGCTACGTTGCATCCGTGGACGATAGACGTCGTCATGACTGACATGAATGCAAATACCCAAGAAAAATTCCGATTGCAACTGGAGATTCTTTGAATATAATACCTACATTGTTGTTTATAAACGCTGAACGAGCCCTATTCATTGTAAGGTTTAAGAGAAAGACACAATATGAGCAGTGAGCACAAAAAAATATAAAGGCAGCATATTTACTGTTCTAAACTTTGAATACTTCTTTGTTTTAAATTGATCCCTTTTTACTTTCGTGTGAAGGTCCATACTTTGGAGCTTTCACTGTGTGTTTAAGAATGAACCCTTTGTACTTGGTATGTTTGTATTTTATGCATTGATATAATATGTGCCATGTTGCGTGCATGTTTTTTTGTATGAATGAATACTGATGGTGACGATGTTCATATTTACAGAACTCTTCTTCTGAGCCACCTTATAGACAATCTGGTCTCTTTAATAAAACACAGCACTCTTTGTTGTTTCTATAAAATGTTATTTAAATTACTTACGAAAGGGAAAGTTGTCTGCTTTCGATATGACCCAGTGCACTACTAACACTAAAATAAATTTGAAGCAGCAGCGGCTAGGTTTCACTGGAAATAGTTCCATCGCTTCTATTTTTTACTGGTTTTATATGGCAATAGCTATAAGCTGTGAATAGGTAGTTCACATAGCAAACTGTGTATCGAGTTACGCATGAACGGCCAACTTGTTTGATTAAAAAAACGAGCTGGTACGAGTTTGTTTTTTACTTGCAATTAATTTTAAACTGATGACTAGAAATACATATGTATGTTGAGAAAGATTTATGGAATAGGTTTTCTTTGTCAGTTTTTTACCATCTGAGGAAATGCAATGTGAAATTCGCACTAAAGTTCTAACACCTGCTAAACTCAAAGATTTTAAAAGATACGGATCATGTAAATTATATGCTCTCCTATGGACGCTTTTGTGTAACCAATTATTTTTTTTTCATTTCATACAAGCTGGGTTTCCATTAGGCGTTTTCGTCCCGATATGAAATTCTAAAAAAATCAACAAATTTTAAAGGACAAAGAGGATTTATTATTCATGAAGAAACTTTTTGTGTGTTTGATGATACACCAGGAATTCATGGTTATTTCATCCATTAAATTAATGAACAAAGATAGTTTTTGTTCTGTGCCAAAAATTCTTTTGATTTTGACAGGAAATATTTAATATATTCCAAAGCATATGGCAATTCAGCAATAAGTAGAGTTTGGCTTGTAATTTGTCCGTTATAATGTACTATTAGTTAATAGGTAGAACACCAATCGAGTACAGCCTCCGAAATTGTTTTATTTGTTACTATTATATTCCGTATAAAAATGGCTCAAACAGCCAACAAAGTCCAAAATCCTCAACTATATCGAATATATTTCTGACTTATGTTTGCGGCACTTCGAAAACCTTCATAAATTTTGTTCATGTTTTGATTTATTATTTTGTCATCAGATACAACCTTCAGAACCTATGCGAACGAATTCGAGGCAAAGAAATCGATTAGGTAATTACTTTCAAATGATTTGAGAAACGCGAAGGTATAAAATAAAGGGATTAAAAAACAAAACCATATTTTAAGTGTAAAAATTCTACTGATTTGGGACATCAATGTAATCGTTTGGAGGAACAAACTTGTCAGGATAGAATTTCAGTGTACGCATTTTTAGAAGTATAACTAGATGTCATTTACTTGGGAGGTATAGATTTAATTCTGGATTTTAATACTTTAAAATTTAGTTAAAGGCATCAATTTTTAAATTAATCAATTAAATCCTTCTTTTAGAATGTGTGGAGGGGTCAACTCTGAATTAATAAGCAGTGAAATTATTATGTAGATTATTGAAAGCGATGAAAGCAGTGAATCATCAGAATTTTATTTATATACAGTGTTGAAATTTAGAAGTTTAACTTTATTAAGATAAAAAAAATGATGACGTACATATTTTTAGTTTTACATTTGACTAAATACCAATTTTATAAAAATTGCATAATGCATTGACATATCAAACTCATACATATGTCAGTATATGCAGAAAACCCATTAATAATATGCATGGTAACAAAATGAATTAGTTGCATTCATTAATTATAATCCAAACTTATTAAAGAAACCCTTTGACCTTGCAAACTCAAGGTTACATTTAATAATATCCATGGAACTTGGCAAGCTTTGGGAAAAACCCGGTACAAATTTTTCCACCTTTCCGTTACTGAAAAAATTGTCAGGCTTTTCTAAATATCCTTGTACAGCCTGAAGAGCTCCAGATTGCAGTACAGCAATGCCCTTATCCACATCCGCATATATTTCTTTGAGAGGTTCCAAAGGCATATCCGTTGTGGACAACTTTTCCACAAAATCTTTATTTTTCCAGTCTACCAGTTCCAGCTCAACCCCAAACGATTCCTTAGCAATCTTTATGAATTCCATTTCAAGTTGAGGATTGGGATGAGTTATATTGAAAACTTCATTTGGAGTCTCATCGTTCCAAAACAATTTTAATGATAAATCCGCACAAACATCGACCGGAAGTACAAGTGCTGGCATGGGGGCATCTGGCATCAACTTAATTTTAAGATAACTCAAAAATCTCAATATATAATGGTTATTCGCATAGTTCAGCTGACCCGTCTCAGTTTCCCCAGTAATCCATGGGAAACGAAAGACTTTACATGGGATTCCCCTCTCATTTGCTTGTTTTATCAACATTTCACAAACATATTTACTTGTTGGGTAGCCAGCTATTTTATTATCCACAAAAACTTTGATTTGATCCTTCTCCGGCCAATTGTCACACAAATTTCCATCATCACTTTTCCCAACCACGCTTAATATAGAACCCGCATAATACACAGATTTCGTTTTAGTCGTTGTCGCAAATCGTAAAACATTTAGAGTACCTCCAACATTCACACTTCGAATATCCTTCTTACCCTTTTCAACTTTACGATATAATTCCAAATGGTTAGATTTTACTGCCAAATGTATAATCCCATCCACATCAGTGCAAAGTTCTTCATACTTATCCTTTTCCACGCCAAAGTTTTCAAGTGTCACGTCGCCCCTCAAACAAATTATTTTACTCATGTCAATTTTCGTGGACAGGTTCATCTCCCCAATTATATTCATTAGCCTTTCCTTTGGGCATTTATCTTCCTTTGTTCTTATCAAGCATATTATACTGTTTAACGATTTGTATTTATTATCCTGACTCAACAATGATAAAATGTAAGGTCCCAGTTGACCACTAACCCCGGTTATCAGTACAGTTCTCATAGAAGTTATACTTGGGAGCTGTTGATTAGAAGAACCTTGAATATCTTCATCCAATTGACAGTCACTTAAAAGTAAATCTTCAAACTGTTCTGGAGTCAACTCTGCTTCCTTTTCATTTTGATGTTCTTCATCGTCATAAATTTTTTCCACAAGAACATTAGCCAATTCCCTAATAGTAGTGCAGTCTTTTAATAACGCAGCTTTAATTGTGATTCTTGAGCCGAGTAAACTTTGTATGGTATTTTTCAGCTCGATTGCCATTAATGAGTCAACCCCCAAATCTTGCATGTTAGCATCTTCACTAATTGGATCATTAACTTCCATACGTAATGCTCCTCTTACTATAACCTTGACATACTTACAAATCACTTGAATCTTTTCCTCTTTCAATTCCGCAGCATTCACTTCCTCCCAAAACTGGTCAGATGATGGTAGATTCAAGCTCAGTTGTTTTACATCCGTTTTTAGCAGTCGCTCATCCAAAATATGTTTAAAAGTTGGGCAAATCGTGCCAAAGGTTTCCAAAGAGTCGAAATTGGCAATCATCACCTGAACATTGTGGGTTTGAAGGGCTACTTGTAAACCATTCAGTGCTTGCTGCACACTTAAAGGTAACACAGCTGGCAAATTCATTTCCTTCGCACACCCCACTTGTGACCACTGTCCCCAATTTATTGATATTCCTGGTAGCCCCAATGAATAGCGATAATGGGCAAATGCATCCTCAAATGAGTTTGCCGCAGCGTGGTTACTTTGTTTTGGACCGCCTGCAATAGCGGAAACTGAGGAGTAGAGAACAAAGTGTTCCAGGGACATTTCTCTTGTTAAATTGTGAAGATTCCAGGTGCCATTAATTTTTGATTCAAATGCCGCCTCATAGGTTTCCCATGTTTGATCAGGATACAGATCGTCTCTGAGGACACCAGCGCAGTGATGAATGCCTCGAATTGGCTTGCATCCATTTTTCATTAAATTCTCAATGATATCTTTACACTGGGTATGGTCACCCACATTCCCCAGTTTAATTATGATTTTACATTGCTTGTTATTTTCCAGTTTCTTTATCTCTTTTTTCACTTCCGGTTTTGGAGAACTTCTTCCAATTAGTACAAGATCTGTAGCACCATTTTCCAGCATCCATTTACACACCTCAAACCCAATCCCTCCAAGACCTCCAGTGATGATATAGGTGCTATCCTCATTAAACAGAGGCACGCTTGTAATCCACTCACCATTCTTTGTAGTTGACCTCGATATTCTAATGACCACCTTTCCAATGTGAGACGCTCTCAAAAAATATGTCAATGCTTGTCTTATATGAAGGGCATCGAAGGTAACATGAGGCAATGGTTTTACAAGGCCTTCCTCCATTTTTTCCTTAATTCCGTCCAACAGCTTCACCCAACTGTCTCTCTCAAGAACTGTGAGATCAACAATTGTATATTTCACATCAGGTCGCATTTCCTTTACTTCTTCCGCCGTCCAAATTGACAATTTACTCATTTCCACAAATCTGCATCCCTTTCCGCTCACACTCAACGTGGCTTCTTTTAAACCTGGACCAGTGATTGAATTAAGGACCACGTCTACTCCACGACCATCGGTGACCTTCATGATTTCCTCTGCAAAGGATGCATTCCTGGAGTGGAATACATGCTCAATCCCCAGACTTCTCAGATAACCCCGTTTCCTTTCATTCCCAGCTGTTGTGATAATCTTAGCCCCAATTATCTTAGCCACTTGAATAGCACTCAGACCAACTCCCCCACTTCCGGTATGAATTAAAACTGTCTCTCCAGCTTTCAGTTGTGCCACATTCACCAAACAATGTAAACTCGTAGCGAATACAGCAGGAAGAGTTGCTGCTTCAGTGAATGTCATTTCCCGTGGAATTTTAACAAGATGATCTGTATTCAATACAAGATGACTTCTTAAAGCAGTATAGTCCTTGTAATTTATTCCAAACACATGGTCCCCAACTTGAAAACTTTCCAGATTTACCCCATGGCCTAGTTCCGTAACAACTCCAGCAAAATCCAGACCTACACAACTCAACTTTTCAAATTCTGCTGTAGGCTTGAGCACGGTTACAATATCTCTAAAATTTAATGCATATGCTTCAATCCTAATCTCCACTTGTCCTTCATTCACTTGTTCCTTTTCCAGTATATCAAATGTAAGATCTTCAATCATTTTGCTTTCGGGTAAAATCAAATGGTACATTTCTGAGAATAGTGGAAGTTTAAGTTCGTTCGTGCTCTTGTGATCTCTTAACTTTGTAGACTTTGTGAGTTTTGGTTCGTAACGCAATCCTTCTCGATATGCAATTTGTACACGTTCCTTATCCTTGGTTTCCTTATGCATTGCTAATTCATATAAAATTTGTTCGGTTATCAGAAAAGGGTGTGTTTTGCTATCCAGGTCAATATATCGTACAAATAAATCCGAGTTTTCATTCTTGAGAGACTTGACCATTCCAAAAAGAGTTGCTGGGGATGGATTATGGATTGGATTGGTATCCGCATTTATTGCATGTACCCCACTTGTAAGAATATAAAGTCTGGGGGGCTTCCTCAAATTCAATATATTTTTTATGATAGAAAGAAGTGGTTTTGCAATGGTGGTTTGATCATTCGTCTGGATATTAAATGCCCAAGCGTATATTATCCCTTCAATGTTTTCACCACTTGCCAAAATATTGTCCAATTTCGACATTTCTTGGGATTCGTCTCGATTTTTTTCTTCAAGAAAAATAGATGTTGTCTTAAATTCACAGAGATGTAATTTATTGCACAGTTTTGTGATAAGCCCACTGTTTTCTTGCACACCAAAAATAATCCATTGATTATTTTTTTGGCTAATTAATTTGCTTATTCCTTTTTGAGAGTTATCATCGTCATCGATTGTTAATGGGGTTTCAGCATACATTGTTCCAAATGTTCCATAATGTGCCTCAGCCACATGCACAAATTCAAACCCACACTCCAGCAACACCCTTTCCCATTCATGTCCCCCAATGCAAGGATGACTTTTTCTTAACCCAAAATCCTCAAATCTCCAGTAGCCCTCCAGCAGACCAAATGTAAAAGTTACTCCTCTATCTTCAATAATAATTTCTGTAAAAAGTAGACATCCTCCTGGTTTAATAACTGCTTTAAGATTTTGTACAGTTTGGTGTAGATCTTTCGTAATATGAAGAACATCTTGGGCCACCACCACATCGAAATAGTTTAGCGGTATCCCCTGAGCTAATGCATTTTCCTCAATGTTGTAAATTGAAAACTTTAAATTGTCTTTAAATTCGATAAACTTCTTTTCTGCTTTTGGGAAAAATGCTGCACTAATGTCGGTATAATAGTATTCGAAATTATTTCCCCAGTTTTCTTTAATGTTTGATAAGCAACCGTGACTGATACTTCCGGTTCCTGCACCGACTTCTAAAACTCTTAGCATTTTGGTTGAATCTTCCCCAGACTTTTCTCGGTACTTTTGAAAAAGTGTTTTGAAAGTTGTAAGCAACTTTGAATAGCCATCTGGTCGTCCGGGATGATATTGGTAGTACTTTTCAGCAGAATACTCTTGTTTGTTGGGATCCGTCGGGAAGAGAAATTGGAGTGGGGACTCGTTTCCCATCAATATTTGGGGAAGACGTTCGGCAATATTATGATAAAACTTTACAGCCCATGTCAAGTTGTCCTCGTCTACAAACTGGTTTTCTAGATATTGAATTTCAGACTGTAGCTGTACTTCATCCGGAAACAAAGATTTAACTTGCCATAAATTCTCTTTAATTTCTTTGGAATTTTCCACAAAATTTTCATCTCTAAAGACGGAAAAGTAAAATCGAACTAAATTGTGGTATTCCGGCTGAATTTTCAACATTGTGCAAAATTCACTGATAATTATATTCTGTCCAACTTCCGGTTTCCACCCGAGCTTTACAAGAGTTTGAAACATGTACAAAAATATTAGCCTGTTGATTCGATTGAAACGATCCCAGTCTCCGGGTTTTAGGGTGCTTGCCGCCTCCAATTCACTTGCAAATTGGTCGCTTGTCCATATTACTTCCATTTTGGGTTGATCTACCCGTTTATCGTGCGGTCCTAAAATTTGCTTCCACTTTTCCTCCCAAAAGTCAGGTAGGTAATTATTCTGTTGTTCCAACACAGATTCGATTGTTTTCACGTTTGTCTCAATCATTTCCAGGTCAGTCATATAAGCAATTGGAGTAGTCAAACTTTCATTGAATACCAATATGCATAACTTTCCATCCTTATTCCACCAAGCATGCAAATATAAAATAGAGTTGTCTGCAGGTTCCACGTTACTCAACCAAGTCAATTGACCAATTCGTACAGGAACTCGTAAAGCTTCTGTTTGAGATTTTATTTGTGTTAAAATTGCAGTTTGAAGCATAGCATCTATAATTATTGGATGAACAATGTATCTGTCTGAATCTGATGGGATTTTTATTTCAACAGCAACCTCATCATTTCCGGTGTCATGTCCCTCCAATCGCCAATGCCTTTGAATGGATTTGAAAGCTTCACCAAATTTTAGTCCTACGTCTGATACACGTTTATAAAATGCATTTGTTATGGGTAGTTCCTTGCCCTGCATTAACTCTGCAAGTCTTTCACAGTTCCAAGTGGCACAATAGTTGTGTGTGCTTATCACCAAATGGAACGTTGCAGTTGCGTGAAGAATCCACTTTGAATTTGTATCGCCATTTGAATATTTCTGGTGAAAGACTTTAACTTGTAATCCCTTTTTCAATTTTTCTTCAGATAAGTTATCCTCCTCCTCCGGTGCTGGAAGGTCTACGATAACCTGTACGCGACAAAAGTTATTCTCCTTCAGTTCTAATGGAGCTGTGATTATGAGATTTTCTAAGCCCATTGGATGATAAAACGATGGAATCTTCCAATTTTCCTTGACTGAGTTTGTGACGCAATAACCAGCCGATAAACACATTTCCGCGAAGGCGGCTGCGGGAATCACAACTCTATTGCCAATGCAGTGATCCTTCAAATATGGTGCTGATTTTATGCTCAAGCTGTTCTCAAAAATGTTTAAGGGAGAAGCATTATTAATTGGGTGACCTATCAGTGGATGAATGGGAGTAACATTGGTGTTCACACAATCCACCCAAAAAGACTTGCGCTGGAAGGGATAAGTTGGCAGAGATGATATTTTCTTTCGATTGTAAGGCTTGTCAAAACCTGTCCAGTCTATTGGGTACCCTTGAAGGTACAGCTTTCCCAAACTTGTTAAAATAGTTTCCCAGTCGCTAGCATTTCGGCGTATAGATGGGCAACATTTGACAGGTGGGGAGAGGTCTATATTTTGCATTATGAAAGTTGACAGAACGGGCTGGGGTCCAATTTCCAGGTAATTTTGGCAACCCAACTGTTGCATTACTGTGCATGCATCCATAAATGAAACTCTGTGTCTGGTGTGGCGTACCCAATAATCTGCATTAATCTCTTTGGCTGGATCCTCAATCAGTTTTCCATCCATTCCAGAAATATATTGGGGATCAGAGGAAGAACTGCATGATACCTTTATTGTGGCAGCTACATTCCTATATTCGTCCAGTATGGGATCCATGTGCCGAGAATGAAACGCGTGTGTTGCTTCCAGTTTTACAGCTTTAATTGCTTTCCCGGTGCAGAATTCCTTAAGTTGGGATATTTCAGCAGTGGATCCAGCCACCACAGTTTGTTCGCTTGAATTCACAGCAGCAATATCCAGATCCAGGCAAGCATCTTTTATCAGGCCTTCCACGTCCTGGAGACTTGCTTTAATGACAAGCATGCTTCCGCTTTCAAGTTGGTCAATTAGACGACTTCTGCTGACAACCAATTTGAGAGCATCTTCGAATGAAATGATTCCTGCAGCTACAACAGCACAAAATTCCCCAAGACTGTGACCCAGAACATAATCTGGTTTGATGCCCCAAGACTCCCAAAGTTTAAGTAAGCAGTACTCAGTGCAAAAAATGGAGACCTGACTGAATAGTGTTTTAGTCAATTTTGTGTTTTGTTCAGAGCTTGTATCCCAGATTGCCCCAGAAATTGACAAATTGTACTCGTCTTGAAGTGTGCGTTCACAATTGTCAAAGTGGATGCGAAATATGGGGCTTGATTCATACAAAGATCTTGCCATTCCAGCATACTGCGACCCTTGACCAGTGAACAGGAAACAAATTCCGGTATTGCCACTTTCTATCTCATTTTTTATTAATTTGTTTTCTTCAATTGATTTTAGGGCTTGTTCACGGTTACTAGCCAGAATAAATGCTCGGTGGTTAAAGGAAGCTCTTCCTGTGTTGGCAGTGAAGGCAATATTGGGAAACTCAATGCTGGGGGTCTCCGTGCTCAAATAGTTTTCATACAAATTTAAAAGAGCTTCTAAACTTTCAGCAGTTTTGGCTGATAACTTCATAATATGCAGGGGCCTTTCTAAGCCTGTGTCAATTTTGGGAAGCTGATGATCTGGAGGTTCCTGGATGATAACGTGGCCATCTGTTCCAGTTATCCCAAAAGAACTCACTCCAGCCAGCCTTGGAACACCTTCTGTCTTTGGCCAAGATATAGGCTCCATTGGAATAGTTGCTGGAATGACATCCAAATTAATTTGTGGGTTAATCGTTTCCAAATTTAAATGCTTTGGGATGATTTCATGCTGCATAGCCAACACTGTTTTGATGATTCCTGTGATTCCGGAACAGCTCTCAGTATGCCCCACATTTGTCTTCACTGATCCAATAACCAACGGAGTAGCTCTTCTTTTGGAGCCGTAGGTTTGTGAGATTGCTGCAATTTCCATTGGATCCCCAACACTTGTTCCCGTTCCATGACTTTCTACAAAACTCACCTGCTCAGGTAGCACACCCGCATTGTCCAGTGCCAATTTCATAGCCAGTGCTTCACAGTGTACCGTTGGGGTACCCAAACTTCGGCTCATCCCCTCTTGCGAAATGGCAGAGCCCCTGATCAACCCCCAAATGTTATCCCTATCTCGCATGGCATCACTCATTCTCTTTAAAACCAGGACACCACATCCTTCAGCTCTTGCGAATCCGTTTGCATTGACATCAAACGTTTTACAGCGTCCATCGGGAGAAATGACATAATCAATTATGTCACTTTTGAAGGGGTGAAGCAGTAAATTCACACCACTCGCCAGAGCAAGATTGGATTCCCCATTTCGTAGACTTTTCACTGCCAAGTCTACAGCGACAATGGCTGATGAGCATCCACTTTCCTAAAAACAGAAAAATTAATTGTAACCGAGTCCAAAAAATGACAGAGAATAAAAATTTGTCAATGAATTATTTATAAATACCGTCGCAATGCTTGGTCCCGTCGTTCCCAATAAAAACGACAACCTTGCCGCTGAAGCACCTATGCTATTTCCCGTATAAGTTCTAAAAAACTCCTTTTCTGTGGATGCCTGCACAATATCCTTGTAGTCATTCATCCAGCTTCCGGTGAATATCCCAGTGTGACTGCCACGCAAACTTTGGGGATCAATCCCACCATTCTCCAGTCCCTCCCACACCAACTCATGCAGTAACCTTGCCTGAGGATCCAGAAATATTGCTTCTTTTGGACTGATCCCAAAAAATTTCGAGTCAAATTCATCGACTGGAACAGCTAAGAAACCGGCACGGGTTTTCCGTTCAATACTAGTACCACCAAAAATTGAATGTTCTTTTGTCCATCGAAAAGCTGGTGGCACGTTAACTCCTTCCAATCCATCATTCAAAAGGTTCCAGAACTCATTCAAATTATTTGCTCCAGGAAATCTACAGCTCATTCCTATAATTGCTATTGGTTCATGCTCGTACGTAGGACGAGCTGACCTATTTACTATAGGATTAAGTTCTATCCCATGACACTGATCGTGGTATATGGATAACCACTTTGTAATGATGATCTAATAAATATAGCGGACAAACAAATAATTACCAAAATGTGTTGTCTTCGAATAATCATAAAGTTAATATACTTAAGCGTAACTAATTTTAAATTAATTTACCTTATCTAGCAAACCCATCTTGCTGTCTTCTTTTAAAAGTAGCTTCATTTTTGTCACAAAATCAGTTTCCAAAAATCGAATGTCAACAAACTGGACAACTGCTAGTTCATTTAAACAAATTCCAGACATCAATACTTTTCCTGTCTCGACCGAGAACTTGACAACCGTTTTGATATCTTGATCAATTTTTTCCATTGATAAGCCATTTATTTCATTGTTCGTCATCCATTCCCTCAAGCTACCTCCAATAAAATTATCTCCCAGCATTTTAAGGGTACCTTGACCCTCGTATCTTGTCTTCAAAAACTGACAGACATCCAAGTTTGGGGCAAATTGAAACATTTTGTCATGCTGTCCATTAAACAAGTTTTTGTCTTCAAACATCTTGTCACAATTTTCCAGCACTAGGTGATTCGGTGAAAGAAAGATAACTTGTTCATATATTTCCAGAGAGAAGGCAAATATTTTTGCTCGTATTCTGACATCCCTTTCACAGAAACGCTCGTCTTGTTTCGGAAGAATGTTCGATGCTGGAATCAAGTTGTCATTTAAAAGGAAAACGTCATCAAAGGCTTTTTGTAATTTGTGTGTTTTTTTAGTGTCCACATCCAAGCAAATTATAACTCCTATCCGTTTGGTGGTTTTGGATCTTCGAAGGGACTCCGCAAGTACCAAGGCCATTGTCATACTTTCTTCAGACTTGGTGACAGAAGTCAACCAAGCCTGACCACGGTTAACACCTATTTTCAGGAAAAAATGCCAATTTAGGAGATTGAAAAAGGACTTTAATGAAATCGCTTCAGAATCGTTAATAATTTCTTGTCACTCAAACAAAATCTTATACTTTTTTGTACTTACGTATCATTAGTAGCCCGCTAAATATACCAAATTGTTACCCAGTTGGTTACTTAGTATTATGGTTGCTCTAATTTAAATTTTAACGACAGATCAGTTCACTAAATTTATAAAAAATGTCAAATTAAATTAGCACAAAAGTTCCAAAAATATTAACTGGAACGCTGACTAGTTCCCATCATTGCTCTTAAGTACCTTTACAATTCAAAGTTTCGATTTGCATGGGTGCTCATTTGTATGGTATGTTTTAGTTTTAAAAAACCATGAATTGATTTACTCTTGTTTGCTTGAAAAGGTTAGTCGTGCTTTGAGTTGAATTTCGTTTAAATTCGTGAATATTTTGAAGAAAAAAACCTTTTTTGTGCAACTTTCGACATAAAACCCACCCATTTAATTGATACGTTTTGGTAAGAAAATGATGCTTTGTAAAATGTACTTTATTTCATAGAACAAAATAAATTCGTGTGGAAGTATTTATTTCATTTTAATGCAATAAAATGTTGTGCTAAAAGATTGTTTTACAGATTGTCAATTCATGAATCATAAAACATTAAGATTTTAATAATCCAGAGAAATAAACACTGGAGTCCAGCTTAATGGTTGGTTAGCCATACCTATCGGATTATATTATTGCGTAACTTAGAAATAAGACTATTTAATTACTTTTGATTACGTAAATTTGTGAAAATCAGATCAAATATTTTATAACATTTTAAAAACAAGCAAAATAATTACAAGGTTTTGATAAATATAAACATATATTGTAGTCAAAAGATAATAAAAGAGGATCTGCTAAACTGATACTTTGTTAATTAGCTAGTTATTTTAACCATGGCTATTAAACCCTAAAAAATGAACTAAATACCGGGTACAACAATATATTTCCTGTGAAAAAAATTCGCACAAAGAAAATATATCCCATTCATTTTCTTTGCGCATGGCAGAATGAAATAATTACGATTGTCCCATGTATTATATACATAGCAAGTTGCGCAGGTGCCGAATTCAAAACAAATTGATTAATATCTTCGTTCATTAGCGTATGAATTTTAGTGCTTACGTAATTTGGACGTGATTGTATCACTGATTGTGCGAAAAGCCATAGCTTTATTTCTTCATTGAACTAGATTAAAGCTGCAATCCAGTTACATTTTAAGCTTTTGTAAAATATCATTTCTTATCTTTCACTAAAACTTAAATATAGAGTAAATTAATAAGTCTAGTAAATAAAAAAATCCAGTAAAAAATACCAATGCCCTACGTTTGATTCTACGTAAGCACTACAGACTACTTAGGTACATAGTCCTGCATCTTTTGAAACATACAAACCTTATTACCAATTACTGGACTAAAATTACATACATGCATGGTTGCACACACGTGAACGTCTAGTCATATTTCCGGTTTTAATCTGACTTAAGGCGTGTTTCACTCTCCGAATTCTGTTCGAATCTTTGACTCGATTTTTTATTCTTTTTCGTCGTGACGTCTGTACCTACTTACATACGTCTAAACGTACTATTAAAACAGGGGAATTAAATTCTTCTTTGTTATAGAATGTTTGTATGTATACAAATATTTGTTCTGGTCTTTAACATGGTTTTATGGCCTCAAAGTCACGGTCTAGAAACTTAATGTATAGATATGGATATCATTCTTTATATAAATTGTCATTTACTTAAGGTTTCGTTATTTTTAGAAATTTGTATCGGCACCAGATCTTTTGCAAAAAAATATTATGGAAAGCCCAGTTTATATCAATTTAAGCAAATCAAAAAGTGTTTCGGTAGCACAAACACACCCATCCGAGAGCATATAATTAAAATCAACTTTATTTTGTTTTTCAACTAAAATATTGTTTCTTTCAAATTGCATGTTTTAAGAATTTTGTTATGAATTTCACGTCGTTACTGCAGAGATGATAAAAACTGACAAGTGACCAATTCCATGATACCTCCACGAAGTTTTATTAGTATTTTAGTTTTGATTTCGCTGAGACGTTTAGTTGTCTCTGTCAATATCAAAACTAGCCGTTAATTTAAGGATTTTTTCCTTTATATTTAGAAAAATTCTGGTTGTTAAGCCCTAATTAAATGTCTACACTGTTACAAATCTGAAAATAATGTCACCAAAGTCGGGAACAAACCCTTCGAGTGAACCCATTTCAACGGAAACATCAAAATCACCACCAAAACAAAAAATCAAAAAGGATGCCACTTTCTATTGGTTTGAGAAACCGTTTGGGCTAGAGCAACACGTAATGAATATAATTGTATTTGGAATTGCGCATACATGTGCATTATATTACTGCTACATATTCTTTACTGGCCGAGTAAATCCTTTATCCTTTTCATTTGGTAAGTATTTTGAATTTTATTTTATTTAAAATGTAGCATTTATTATATTTCTATTGGAAACTTCATTATTATTTTCAGAGTTGTCGTATGCCATACTAGCAGGTTTGGGTACAACGGTGGGATGTCACAGATATTGGACTCATAAAACGTTTAAGGCTAGCCTGCCCTTGCAAATACTTCTTATGGCTATGCACACAATAACCCTGCAGGTCTCTAAAATTATAACTCTTTTAGTCTTTTAATTATTATTTAAGTTTGATTAACTGTTTGTATTTTTATGCAATTTCTGTGCATTTTCATGCAGTATCCAATTTATAAATGGTGTATGGATCACAGGATTCATCATAAGGTAAATATTCAGTTCACTATATTTTACCGATATGTTACTTAAATATATAAATAATGAAAATTAAAATGTCGTTAACTAATGTCAAATTGCCCCATCAGTATACTGATACAGATGCTGATCCACACAATTCCAAACGAGGATTTTGGTTCAGCCATATCGGTTGGCTGGTTTTACCCAAAAGAAAAGAGCTGAAGGAGAAACTAGAATCTTTTGACATGCCGGACTTGGAAAATGACCCAATAGTCCGTTTTCAAGCTAGGTATAAAGTTGAGTTTTGCGTTGCATGTAGTAAAAAAAAAATTATAACCTGACAGTAATTGTCGATTTTTCAGATGGTACTATACTCTATTGACTGTTTTTCACTGGATGATTCCCATCTCTGTATACTACTTCGTCTTTGACATGCCTTTAGTGTATGGTTTTATGGCAAACTGTAGATGCTTCATTATGAATCTCCATGCGACATTTTGTGTAAACAGTGTTGCTCATTTCTGGGGAGATAAGCCTTATGACAAGTAAGAAAAATAAGTACAGTTTAGAAAAATAAGGTAAATTAAATGTTAATTGAAACGATTATTTATTTTTCTTTAATAGATCCATCAGTTCAGTTGAAAACAAATTCGTGGCATTTTTAACTGGTATGTTTGTCATAGTCATAAATTATAATGGTTGTTTTTCCTAATGAATTGATTAATTTATTATTTATTAAAACTTGTAGTTGGAGAAGGTTGGCATAACTACCACCACACATTTCCTTGGGACTACAGAGCTTCCGAGTTTGCATGGAAACTCAATGTCTCCGCTATGTGGATTGATTTCTTTGCTTCGATTGGATGGGCATGGGATATGAAAACTGTATCTGAAAAAATGATACACGAAAAGATGAGGAAAGCTGGTGATGGCTCTCGTATTATTCCTGCTAACGATATACCGAAAATTATTCGGGAGGATAAAGAATTGGAAGAACCTAATAAAACTTTTGATGATGATTTAAATTTTAAAACTGATGTTTGGGGATGGGGTGATGAAAATATTACTGACGACATGAAAGAGATTACAGTTATTATTAATCCAGAATGAGTAGTTGTAGTTGGAAATAAAATTTGTAAGCGTTTGTTTTGAATTTTGAGAATAAAACGTGTTTTTTGCACAATTTTCAACACCAAAATCCAGAGTTTTTCTTCGTATGGTAGATTGCTAGGTCGTTTTAATTGTCTCAGCGGGTATAAAACTTTACAATAAATTACAAAGTAGAGTTAAACCTCAGTTTTATGTTTAATGAAATGAGATGTTCTTGCACGAAATGATAACAATAACATTAAATATTCATTACCAATTAAATTTGCATTAGTGATTTTTGAATTTGAATATATATCTTTTATTATAAATCATTGCTTAAGCTTTTGGATATTTTAATCTCTAAAGTTAAGGCAACGCAACGAACGTTTTTATGCTCTCTAACCGGCCATATACCATTTCAACATATTATGCAAAGAAATTACAGTAGTGGAAATTCTAGCTTATTTAGACTCAGTCAGTATAGCCATTAAGTTAGATTGAAAATAATATGCCCTTGTAAATAAATTTATATGACCATTGTACTAAAGTTACTTTAAAAAAGACAAAATAAATGTTTTGTACAAATTTATGTATATTTGTATTGGTTCTCGGCGAGCACTGTCTGACTTTACCTTTTCTTATCTCATAATCTTTTTTAATCTTTTTGTTCCCTAAAACAAATCCTTGGCTCATACGATCCCAGTCGTATACGGACCCGCAATCAACAGAACCAGTGATTAAAGTGATAATGAATTTTTGTCTTTTAAGAAAATCGTATTTTCACAATTCCAGTAGAAATTATGGGTTCAAAATCTGATAAAAAGAGTATAAACTCTACCTAATAATTAATACGTAATTTCCAATGACTTGTCTGGGCTTTTTTTAAACTTATGAAATAGTATGTTCTAAACTCGAATAACTACAAAAGGAATTCTTTTACTTTTTAAGGAAAATAATGCTTACTTATATTATAATAAAAATTATCTTACAATCTATTTAAGTCTTTAATTGGAAAAGGTTTCGTCATTCTACTAAAACCTGGTCTTAGTTATGTTTGTAATTACCCAGGATTAACCATATAATTAAGATACTTTGATTGCTGGATTATTATGCAAGACTACAACTTACAATGCCCACTTTTATTCTCTAAATAAAAAATATCCAAGAATTCTTTGGAATCAGTTGCAAATTAAATACCGTCTGTAAAAGAGTTGATGCGTAAAAAAATCAGCCATTCATTGAAGCATAATACTTTATGGTAACGTTCTGAGCATCTTATTCATTTTACTGAAGACGATAAATACATTGACTCGAAGAAGTAAAAGCAGGTTTGCTTTGAAGAAAATAAATCTTGTTTTGTACTCTAAATCTGAAAGAGAAAATTTAGTAACCCATTCGATATAAAGAAGCGTGGCTGACATTTAACTTTCCTTATACGAGTAAATCTCGCTGTTTCTAGCAATATCAAGTAATATTAACATCAAAATTCAAGCTTCTTAAATTCCAACGTCAGATACATTATTGATCCATGTGTTCATGTTTAATTAATTTTTTGTATTAAAATATGTTTGAAAATTTCAGCTAAAATGTGTCGAGAACAAAGTGACGGTCAAAAAAACATACAAGAGGCTAAAATATTACGCAATCAGATTTTTGAGAAATCAATTTTTCTTCACGGTGACGAAGGTGACTCCTTATGTATTCAGGAAATTGAATGGCTTAACAAGGCATTAATTAAACACGGACTAAATTTCTTCCACAAATATCTGGCTCTGTATACATGCACAACCATTTTAACAATGGCATCTGTAATTATTACAATTAAGCCATTATGCACAACTATTTTTCAAGGTGACAAACAAATAAGTTCTCAAGAGTGCATACTCACATTTCTTCGTAAGCTGAGAGGAATTGACCGGTTTTTTAACTCTCTTCTTCAGCCAGATGTGGCCAAGAAACTGTTTTATAAAACCAGAAAAATGCATGCAATCGCAGTCAAAAGGTTGCAAAAACAAAAACCACAACAATTGCCAGTAATACTGAAACAATTAGTCACGAAAGAACAATGGATTGAAAAAATCGAGGTTGCTGTAAAAAAAGACGTGTCACAAATTTACCATTTTGATCAAGAGCCAACATCATGTTCCCTAAAAGAAAGCCTGAGTTGGGCTTCTCCAATACCGTTTAACCAATTCTCTTTGGTTTACCTCACAGCGGGTTTCTTTGGACCAGTTTGGTTAAAGCCAGAACTTTTTGGAATAACAAGTCGTGACGACATTCAGTTCCGGGGACTAATTCATATGTGGGCAATAATAGCAAAGCTTCTTGGCTTAAGAGATGAATTTAACATTTTCATCAGTCCTGATCACGATGCAATAGAAATGATTGTTCAAAAAGTTTACCTTTACAGTCTCTCAGAAGTTGATAGCACCATATTATACTTACAGAAACTTGTAATTGACGGAGTCAATGTGCATGTACCTGTTCTTACTCAATCAGCAGTAATAACACTTGCTCTGGAAACACTAGGCGGTGGAAGAAAACACAATTTGTGGAAGTTGATGGGATATAAGGACAAACTTTCATTCTTCTTTATGAAAGGAATGATTTACATGGCGGGAAAGTTTGCATTAGTTCGAGTTTTTACTAATTGGGTTTTTATAAAAATTGTCGGAAATCTTTATGTTAATCTTTTGAATAAACATGATAGATATTTGTAGTCGTTCACTAATGTTAAATTACTTTATGACAAACAGCTTGTAATTAACCATTAAGGTGTATTATGTTTAAAAAAAATTATGTTGTGGAGTTTATCAATAATAACAAATGCAAGTATCAATCATTAATAGTAAACGTTTTCCTGATGTCACTGAACTTTTTTTTGTCATTAAATATTTCAATTACACATTTGATATTTTACCTCGATGATTTTGTCAAGGTAATGAAAGATTTATGATAAATGAAATAACAAGCATTGATAATACACTAATTTAGATTCATATAAACCTGTCGATCTTCACTGCTTTTCGTTGTCATAATAGGTAACATATTGCATAAAAATGTTTTGAACATAAAACTAGTAAACAATCAAACGTCATTGTAAACATAACTTTATACTTTTTGCATAACAACTGATTAGACCTTATATACTTGGTTGCACACAGCTACGAAATCCAATCAAATCTCCAGTTTTAATCTGAATTGGGGCGTGTCAAACATTCCGGTTTTTTAGAACTTATGAATCTGTTTTTCATACATTTTTATATTGACATCATTGGGTCTAATATACTACTAAAATTGTAATTTAATTTCTCCTTTGTTTAGGCATGTTTATGATTACTGTTTAGACAACATTTTTGATTTTTTTTTATCTAACTCAACATTTGAGATTTTTCGGCGTCAAAGTCGCGGTACAGAAATTTATTTGATTGATTCCTGATACAAACTGTCAAAAAAAGCTCGTTAATTTTGTGGAGCTTTGTGTCAGCAGGAAATCAAAACTCATAATTTAGAAAACTACTTTTTAAAACAAAATAAGTATTTTGATAAAACAAAAAAAACCCTCAGAGATGTAATTAACTTTAAATTTATCTTTCAAAGGAAGAAACAGAAGATCAATTTTAAGAGGAAGAATTTCGAGATTAGTGATTAGATTGTGCAGATTACAGCGAAATATATGCTGCAATTTGTGATTTGTGACTCCACTATCAATGAAAACTTGTACATGTCATCTTGAATTAAATTGTAATTATAACTTGACTTTAAAAAAAAAATCGTTGTTTTTAAGAAAATCAAAATGTCTTCAAAATTTGGAGCAAAACCTTTCAATGAACACCTTTTAAACGATAAATCAAACTCGCCAGTAACTAAACAGCAATCTACACAACAAGATAACAGTTTTTCTCACATTGAAAAACAATTTGGACAGGAACAACACGTTATTTAAATTGCATGTTTGAGAATATTATTACGAATTTTACGTCGTTATTGCACAGATGATAAAGTTTATTTTCATGTCAAGAGCACAATGGATCATGGAAAGCAGACAACGTGTTTTTTCAGGTATAATATAAATTAGTAAAAGTAAATGCAAAATTGTGGGTGAAACTCAAGGCTATTTTCAGAAAGCCGACGAATTAGTTTGTAACGACTACTTTGAATGAACGAATGAATATGGTTTTATTTAATTAACTGACTACTACTACAACTATAACTTACTATTTTAGTCATTGCTTATAATCCAAATTTATCGAAGAAACCCTTTGATCTGGCAAACTCAAGGCTACATTTAATAATATCCATGGAACTTGGCAAGTTTTTGGAAAATCCGGGCACAATTTTTTCCACCTTGTTGTTACTGAAAAAATTGTCAGGCTTTATTAGATATCCTTGTATAGCCTGTAGCGCTGCAGATTGAGAGACAGCAACGAATTTGTCCAGGTCTGCGTACATCTCTTTGAGTGGTTCCAAGGGCATATTGGAATCATACAATTTTTCCACAAATTCCTTATTTTTCCAATCCACCAATTCCAGCTCAACCCCAAAATCCTCCTTGGCAACTTTGATAAACTCCACTTCAAGTTGAGGGTTGGGATGAGTAATGTTAAAAACTTCATTAGGAGTCTCATCGTTCCAAAATAGTTTTAATGACAAATCCGCACAAACATCCACTGGAAGTACTAGTGCTGGCATGGGGGCGTCTGGCATTAACTTGATTTTGAGATAACTCAAAAATCTCAGTATATAATGGTTATTCACATAGTTCAGTTGACCCGTCTCACTTTCCCCAGTAATCCATGGAAACCGAAATACTTTACATGGTATACCCCTCTCATTTGCTTGTTTTATCAACATTTCACAAACATATTTGCTTGTTGGATAGCCAGTTACTTTATTCTCAACAAAAGCCTTGATATGCTCATGCTCTGGCCAGTCATCACACAAATTTCCATCAGAACTTGTCCCAACCACGCTCAATATAGATCCTGCATAATACACATGTTTCGTTTTAGTTGTTGCCGCAAACCGTAAAACATTTAGTGTACCCCCAACATTTACAATTCGAATATCTGTCTTTCCATTTTCCACCTTGCGATATGCCTCCAAATGGTTAGATTTTACTGCTAAATGTATCACACCATCCACCACAGCGCAAAGTTCCACATACTTCTCTTTGTCCATTCCAAAGTTTTCAAGTGTCAAGTCGCCCCTCAAACAAATTATTTTACTCATGTCAACTTTCTCGGAAAGATTCATCGTATCAAGAATATTCATTAATTTCTCCTTTGGACATTTCCCCTCTCTTGTTCTAATTAAGCATGTGATCTTATCCAACGTTTTGTAAGCTTCCTCCCTGCTCAGCAGTGATAAAATGTAAGGACCCAGTTGACCAGTAACTCCGGTGATCAATACAGTGCTCATTGAAGTGACACAAGGAAGCTGTTGAGAGGTCGGTTGGATATCTTCCCCTAAATGGCAATCACTAACTAATAGACTTTCAAGCTGTTCTGGTGTCAAACATGCTTCTTCTCTCTCAATACTTCCCTCTTCATTGTCACAAATTTTTGTGACAAGAGCATTCGCCAATTCCCGTATTGTAGTACAATCTTTCAATACTGCAATTGTTACTGTGAGACGGGAGCCTAGTAAACTTTGAATGCTATTCTTCAGCTCGATTGCCATTAACGAGTCTACTCCCAGCTCTTGCATATTGGCGTCTTCACTAATTGATTCGTTTAGATCCATACGCAGTGCGCCTTTTACTATAATCTTTATGTAGCCACAGACAACGTCCCTTTTTTCCATTTTGGATTGAGTGGCATGCATTTTTTCCCAAAATTGGTCAGACGAAGGGAGATTCAAGCTTGTTGGCCTTAGTTCAGTTTTTAAAAGTCGTTCATCCAAAAGATACCTGAAAGTTGGACAAACCTTGCCAAATGTTTCGAGAAAGTTGAAATTTGCAATTGTCACCTGAACATTGTGAGTTTGAAGCGCCACCTTCAAACCATTTAGCCCTTGTTGAACGCTTAAAGGGAGCACACCAGGTAAATTCATTTCCTTCGCACACCCCACCTGTGACCACTGTCCCCAGTTTATTGACATTCCAGCTAAGCCCAAGGAATAGCGGTAGTGGGCAAATGCATCCTCGAAACAATTCGCGGCGGCATGATTACTTTGTTTTGGAGGGCCTGCAATAGCGGAAACTGAGGAGTAAAGGACAAAGTGTTCTAAGGACATTTCTCTTGTTAAATTGTGAAGATTCCAGGTTCCTTTCACTTTCGACTCAAAGGTCGCTTCATAATCCTTCCATGTTTGATCATGATAAAGGTTGTCCCTGAGAATACCGGCGCAATGGTGAATCCCTCTAATTGGCTTGCACCCGCTTTTAATTAAATTATCAATCATGTCTTTACACTGGGCGTAGTTCCCCACATTGCCCAGTTCTACCCGTATTTTGCACTGCTCGTTTGCACTGTGGAGATTTTTGATTGCATCTTCTATTTCCGGTTTTGGAGGATTTCGTCCAATGAGTACAATATCTATTGCGCCATTTTGAAGCATCCATTTGCAAACCTCAAACCCAATCCCTCCAAGACCTCCAGTGATAATGTAGGTACTCTCCCCATTAAACAGTGGCCCACTGCTAGCCCATTCACCATTCTTCGTTGTTGACCTTGCCATTCTAACGACTACTTTCCCGATGTGAGATGCCCTCAGAAAATAAGTGAGCGCTTGCCTTAAATGTGGAGCATCAAAGATGACATGAGGCAATGGTTTTACAAGACCTTCACACATGTACTTTTGTATGTCATCCAGCAGCTTTACCCAAGACTCCTTCTTTAAAATGGTAAGATCGACAATTGTGTATTTTACATCCGGCCGCATTTCCTCTACTTGTTCCTCCGTCCAAATTGACAGTTTACTCATTTCCACAAATCTGCATCCCTTTCCGCTTACTTTCAAAGTGGCTTCTTTCAAACCTGGACCAGTGATTGAATTGAGAACAACGTCCACTCCACGACCATCAGTAACCTTTATGATATCCTCTGCAAAGGATGCATTCCTAGAATGGAACACATGCTCAATCCCAAGACTTCTCAGATAGCTCCGTTTCCTTTCATTTCCAGCTGTTGTGATAATCTTAGCCCCAATTAGTTTAGCCACCTGAATAGCACTCAGGCCAACTCCTCCACTACCAGTATGAATTAAAACCGTTTCTCCAGCTTTGAGTTGTGCCACGTTCACCAAACAATGTAAGCTTGTGATGAACACGGTGGGAAGAGTAGCTGCTTCAGTGAAAGTCATTTGAGTTGGAATTTTAACAAGATGATCAGTAGTCAATACAAGGTGACTTCTTAGTGCTGTGTAGTCCTTGTAATTAACACCAAAAACCCGGTCTCCAACTTGAAAGCTATTGACATCAGGGCCTACTTTGGTGACAACTCCACCAAAATCAAGACCCACACAACTCATCCTTTCAAATTCTGCTGAAGGCTTGATCACGGTAACAACATCCCTAAAATTTAATGCATATGCCTCAACTCTCAGCTCCACCTCGCCTTCACAAACTTGTTCATTTTCCAACATGTCAAATCTTAGATCGTCAATCATTTTGCTCTCCGGTAAAATCAAATGATACATTTCTGAATATAAGGGAAGTTTTAGTTCGTTTTTGCTCTTATGCTTTCTCAACATAGCCGACTTAACTAGTTTTGGTTCATATCGAACTCCATCTCGATATGCAATTTGCACATGCTCCCTTTCCCTAAGGTCCTTATTCATGGCCAACTCGTACATAATTTGTTCCGCCATTATATCAGGGCTGCTTTTACAATCCAAGTCAACATATCGTACAAACAAATCTGAGGATTCGTTCTTAAGGGATTTCATCATCCCAAAAAGTGTGGCCCCAGAGGGATTTTCGATTGGATTTACATCTCCATTTATTGCATGCACACCACTTGTAAGTACATACAACTTGGGTGGTTTCTTTATATTCGATATAGTTTTGATAATGTGAAGAAGGGGCTTAGCAATAATAGTTTGGTTAGTTGTCTGAGTCAGTAGCCCCCGAGCATAAATTATTGTTGGCGTCTTTTCTCCACAGGCCAATATTTTATCAAATTTGGACATTTCCAAAACTTCCTTATTTTCTTTATCTTCTTCTGGAGTATTGAGTATTGTGGTGTTATATTCGCAGAGATTTAATCTGTTGTACACGTTGGTCATCACAACGCTGCTTTCTCGTGTGCCAAAAATAATCCAATCAATCTTCTTTTCGATGATTTCTTTCTGAAGAATATATCCCGATTTTTGGTCGACTTTTGAAGGCATCTCCCCATAAATTGTTCCAATCGTCCCAAAATGTGCTTGAGCAACATGTGCAAACTCAAAGCCAGACTGGAGTACAACGTTTTTCCACTTCGCCCCTTCTACACAAGGATGGTTTTTTCTCAATGTAAAATCCTCAAATCGCCAGTATCCCTCTAAAAGACCAAATACAAAGGTCACTCCTCTATCCTCTGAAGTGACTTCGGTAAAGATGAGACATCCTCCGGGTCGAATAACTGTGCTAAGATTTTTTACAGTTTTGTGTAGATTTTTAGTGGCATGAAGCACATCTTGAGCAATCACCATATCGAAATAGCTTAGTGGTATCCCCTGAACTAATGCATTTTCCTCAATGTTGTAAATTGAAAATTTAATGTTTTTATGGAATGGAGCCAACTTTCTCTCAGCTTTTGGAAAAAATGCGGCACTAATGTCGGTATAGTAGTATTCAAAGTTATCCCCCCAGTTTTCTTTTATTTGAGTTATGCAACCTTGAGTGATACTTCCCGTTCCTGCTCCAACTTCTAAAATTCGTAGCATTTTACTTGAATCTTCGACTCCAGACATTTCTCTGTATTTTTGGGAAACTCTTTTGTAGATAACAAGCGACTTTGAATACATATCCGATCTTCCCGGATGGAATTGGTAGTAGTTTTCAGCAGAATATTCATGTTTTTCGGGATTTGTCGGGAACAAAACTTGAAGAGGAGGCTCGTCTCCTGTCAATATTTCAGGAAGGCGGTGGGAAAGGTTCTGATAAAACTTTACAACCCATGTCAAGTTGTCCTTGTTGACAAATTCATTTTCTAGATATCCAATCTCTGTTTGGAGATCAAGTGTATTTGGAAATAAACGTTTAACTTGCCAATTCTCTTCAGTGTCTATGTAGTCCACGAAATTTTCATCTCGAAAAACAGAAAAGTAGAAGTTTACCAAGTTATTAAATTCGGGAAGAATTTTGAACCTTGAACAAAATTGAGCAATAAAGATTTTCTCTCCTACTGATGGTATCCATCCTAGCTTCATAAGTGTTTGAAACATGTATAGGAATACTAGTCTATCAATTTGATTAAACCTGTTCCAATGTCCAGGCTCTAGGGTACTTGCAGCTTCTAATTCCTTTGCAAATTCATCACTTGTCAAAATTGGTTCCATTTTGGCGAGATTGGCTCGTTTATCATAAATCCCAGAAATCGGTTTCCAAACTTCCTCCCAAAAATCTGGGAGGGCATTGTTTTGCTGCTCCAGAATCGACTCGATCGCTTTGACATTCGTTTCAACCATTTCCAGCTCAGTCATAAAAGCCAGTGGAGTGGTCAAACTTTCATTAAATGCCAATATGCATACCTTTACATCATTATTCCACCAAGCATGCAAATATAAAACGGAGTTGTCCCCTAAATCCACATTACTCAACCAAGTCAATTGACCAATGCGAACTGGAACTCGTAAAGTTTCCGTTTGGGTCCTTATTTGAGTTAGAATTGAGGTTTGAAGCATAGCATCTACAATTATTGGATGAGCAATATATTTGTCAAAATCAGCGGGAATTTTTATTTCAACGACCACCTCGTCATTTCCATTTTCATGTTCCAATCGCCACTGCTTCCGAATGCTTTTGAAAGTATCTCCAAATTTTAATCCTATGTCAGATATGCGCTTGTAAAACGAGCTTTTTATGGGCAAATCATTATTCTGCATCAGCACAGCAATTCTTTCACTGCCCCAATGTTTCATTGTTGTAAAAAACTCGGATTTGCTTACAACCGGATGGAAAGTTGCGCTTGCGTGGAGGATCCACTTGGCATTCGTGTCGCCGTCTGAGTTACTCTGATGATAGACTTTGACTTGCAGTCCCTTTCCACTTTTTCCCTCTGATTGTGTTGGAAGGTTAACAATAACTTGCATATGACAAACGTTGCCCTCCTTCAGTTCCAAAGGAGCCGTAATCGTCAGATCTTCTAAGCCCATTGCATGATGAAAATGTGGTAGTCTCCAACTATCAGTCACTGCGTTCGTCACGCAGTAGCCTGCAGACAAACACATTTCCGCAAATGCAGCTGCAGGCATCACAGTTCTGTTGCCTATACAGTGATCTTTCAAATAAGGTGCTGATTTTATACTTATGTTGCTCTCAAAAATGGTTGATGAAGAAGCATTGGAAATGGAATGATCTATCAGTGGATGAATGGAAGTGACATTGGTGTTGACACAATCCACCCAAAATGACTTTCGCTGGAAAGGATACGTGGGCAGAGATGATATCTTCTTTCGATTGTAAGGCTTGTCAAAACCTGCCCAGTCTATTGAGTACCCTTGAAGGTATAGCTTTCCTAAACTTGTTAAAATGGTTTCCCAGTCGCTAGCATTCCGACGTATAGACGGGTAACATTTGACAGATGGGGAGTGGTCTATGTTTTGCATTACAAAAGTTGACAGCACGGGTTGAGGTCCGATTTCCAGGTAATTTTGGCAACCCAACTGTTGCATTATTTTACAAGCATCCAGAAATGAGACTTTCTTTCTTGTGTGCTGTACCCAATATTCAGCATTGATCTCATTGACTGGGTCTTTAATCAGCTTTCCATCCATGCCTGAAACATATTGAAAATCAGAAGAATAACTGCTAGAGACCTTTACTGTGACCGCTACTTTCCGGTATTCCTCCAGTATGGGGTCCATGTGTCGAGAATGAAACGCATGTGTTGCTTCCAGTTTGACAGTTTTAATTGTTTTCCCATCACAGAATTCCATAAGATTTAAGATTTTACAAGTAGATCCAGCCACTACAGTTTGTTCGCTTGAGTTCACGGCAGCAATGTCCAGATTAAGGCTTGCACCGTTCATAAGGCATTTTACGTTCTGGAGATTTGCTTTAATGACGAGCATGCTTCCAGTTTCTAGTTGGTCAATTAGACGACTTCTGGTGACTACCAATTTAAGGGCATCTTCAAATGAAAGAATACCTGCGGCTACAGCAGCGCAAAATTCACCAAGACTGTGACCCAAAACGTAATCCGGCTTGACGCCCCATGATTCCCAGAGTTTGAGTAAGCAGTACTCAATGCAAAAAATAGAGGTTTGGCTGTATATTGTTCTACTCAAATCGGTTTTAGTTTCTGACACTGACTTCCAGATAGCGTCAACAATGGACAAGTTATACTCGTCCTGAAGCATGCGTTCACAAAAGTCAAAATGGATGCGGAATACAGGACTGGATTCATACAGGGAGCTTGCCATTCCAGAGTACTGCGATCCTTGTCCGGTGAACAGGAAACAAATTCTTGGACTCGTTGCTTCTATTTCACCTCTGAAAAAAGTATTTTCCTGTAAAGATAGTTTTGCCTGCTCTTGGCTACTTGCAAGAAGAAAAGCTCTATGATTAAATGATGCTCTGCCAGTGTTAGCGGTGAACGCAGCATCATGAAATTGCATGTTTTGGAAACATTTGCCAAAGTAGTTTTCGTAGGAATCTGTGAGTTTATCCAAGCTTTCTGCAGTTTTGGCTGAAAGTTTGAGAATATGCAGGGGTCTTTCTAGCTCTGTATCGATTTTGGGCAGCTGATATTCTGGAGGTTCCTGGATGATGACGTGACCATCAGTTCCAGTGATTCCGAATGAGCTCACTCCTGCCAATCTTTGCTCACCATTTGTCTTTGGCCAAGATATCGGTTCCAGTGGAATAGTTGCTGGAATAGATTCCAAATTGATTTGGGGGTTGATTGTTTCCAGATTCAAATGCTTTGGAATAACTTCATATTGCATAGCCAGTACTGTTTTGATGATTCCTGTGATTCCAGAACAGCTCTCAGTATGCCCCACATTGGTCTTTACTGATCCAATAACCAACGGAGTAGCTCTTCTTTTGGAACCGTAGGTTTGTGAGATTGCTGCTATTTCCATGGGATCCCCAACACTCGTGCCAGTGCCATGACTCTCCACAAAGCTGACTTGTTCTGGTAACACGCCTGCATCTTTCAGTGCCAATTTCATAGCCAGTGCTTCACAGTGTACCGTTGGGGTACCAAGACTTCTACTCAGCCCCTCTTGCGAAATGGCAGAGCCCCTGATCATCGCCCAAATGTTATCTCTATCCCGGAGGGCATCACTCATTCTCTTTAAAACAAGGACACCGCATCCTTCCGCTCTTGCGAATCCGTTAGCATTGGCATCAAACGTCTTACAGCGTCCATCAGGAGAAATGACATAATCAATAATATCACTTTTGAAGGGATGAAGCAGTAAATTGACCCCGCTTGCAAGGGCAAGATTTGATTCCCCGTTTCGGAGGCTCTTCACTGCCAAATCTACGGCAACAATTGCTGACGAGCATCCACTTTCCTTAAAACAAAGAGAAAAATTAGAAAATCAATGCGTGAGTCTAGTTTAAAAAAGTTAAATAATTACAGAAAATTGAGAATGTATGAATAAATTATTTTTGTAAGTACCGTCGCAATACTAGGACCCGTTGTCCCTAATAAAAAGGACAGTCTTGCCGCCGAAGCTCCCATACTATTACCCATATAAGTTCTAAAGAATTCCTTTTCTGAGGAAGATTGCACAATATCTTTGTAGTCATTCATCCAGCTTCCTGTAAATATCCCTGTGTGACTTCCACGCAAACTTTGTGGATCAATCCCACCATTCTCCAGTCCTTCCCACACCAACTCGTGGAGTAACCTTGCCTGAGGATCCAGAAATATTGCTTCTTTTGGACTAATCCCGAAAAATTTAGCGTCAAACTCATCGACTGGAACTGACAAAAATCCAGCACGTGTTTCTCGTTCCTTATTAGAGCCCCCAAATACTGAATGTTCCTTTTTCCATCGAAAAGTCGGTGGCAAGCTTATTCCTTCCAATCCATCGTTCAAAAGATTCCAGAATTCATTCAAATTATTTGCACCCGGGAATCTACAGCTCATGCCAATAATGGCAATCGGTTCTCGATCGTACGTCTCAACCCCTTGGCCGTTAAGGATATGGCCAACTTTCATTCCAGTTCCATGGACTGGATTTAGATTTATATCCAACCACGTTTTAACGATGGCCTAAAAAAGTGTAATGAATAAGGATGCAGATATGTTAAGCAGCATAAAACTTAAATATAGTAATATCTTTATTTAAAAAATTTACCCTTTCAAGCAAACCAGTTCTTCCTTCTTTAAGAAGTAGCTTCATTTTTGTCATAAGATTAGTATCCAGATCATCAATATCAACAAATTGGACAAATGCTAATTCATTCAAAGAAATTCCAGACAGTAATACTTTTCCAGTTTTCAAAGAGAACTTAGCAGCCGCCTTGATATCGTTATCGATTGTTTCCTTTGGTAAGCCATTCGTTTCATTATTCTTGATCCATTCCGTCAAGCTGTTTACAATAAAGGTGTCCTCCAGAGATTTTAGAGTACCGTGACCCTCGTACCTTTCCTTCAAAAATTGACAGAGAGTCCAGTTTGGGGTAAAGTGGAAGATATTGTCGCTTTGGCCTATGATTATGTTTGTCAAGCTTTGGTCTTGAAACAGGTTGTCACAATTTTCCAGTATAATGTGGTCCGGTGAAAGGAAGACAATTTTTTCATACATTTCCAAAGAGAAAGCAAATATTTTTGCTCGCAACTCGTTGTCCCGTTGACGGAGACATTCGTCTTTTCCCAGCATGTTCAGTGAAGGAATTATGTTGTCGTTCATGAGTAACACGTCATCAAAGAATTCTTGCAGCTTGTGAGTTTTTTGAGAGTCCAAATCAGAGTTAATTATAGCACATATCCTTTTGCTAGTTAGGGATCTTCTAAGGGACTGCGCAAGTACCAAGGCCATTGTCATGCTGTCTTCAGACTTGGAGACAAAAGTCAACCAAGCCTGACCACGCTGTCGACCTATTAAAAGAACAAAAGTTACGAAGTCTTATTCGAAAATTCAATAAAGTAGACTGTAATTTACTCGTTTTAGAAACGTAGAATAATTTGTTTGGAAAAAATACAGTATATTCTGTACTTACGTATCATTTGTAACCCGTAAAAGCACCAAAATTGTAGTTTAGTTAACTATTTACTGGTATAATTGACGGTTGTTGTAATTTATATTAAAATGTTTATGTACTAAAATGCGTATATGTAGCGATTTCAAACAAACTTAATGAGCACAAAAAAATAAAAATCAAAACAATAAACTGCAAGACCAACTATGCTCCAGCACTGCTTTTAAATACCTTATACTTCCAACCTTGTGAGTTGCATGAGATGTCCAGATGCAAGGTTAGTTAAATTTGTGGCTATTTGACTATCATTTCCATGTTTATTAAATCACGTTTATAAGATAGTTAAACTTTTCTCAAATTTCATTACTTTTTTTTATCATAAATCATCATATTCATCATAGGGTTAGTAGTTTCTCGAAAGTTATCATTTTAAAAATACTGGGATAGTTGTGATGACGGTGGTTAAGTTTTTTTAACAGATAGATGTTTTGTAATACACAGTATGCTTTTTAGGTGTTATTTTTAAGATCAAAATCCCCGAATTTTAATTGCCAAAGATTGCCAAAAAACGTTGTGTAACACCTAATTTTGTTTTATGCAACAAAATAAATATGTATGGATAAATTTATTTAGGCTCAGGGCTATATTGTATATTTTATTTGTAAAAAGAAAAAGATTGTGTGATTGATTATAAATCATGAAATACTACGTAAATTCCAGAATTTAATTAACTAGAGCAATTAAAACTGGAGTCAAACTAACAATCACAAAGGCATAACCTTCGGATTCTATTTTCGTGCAACTGGGGAATGGGGCCAATTAATTACTTTTGGTTACGTAAATTTGTAAAAAGGAGATAAGATATATTTATGTTACCTAGAAAACAAGCTAGTTTATACAAAAATAAACAATTAAATAAATATTGTGGTCAAAATGTAATAAAGGAAGATGTGTTAAATTGATATTTTATCAATTCACCAGTAATTATAACTACAACCATATTGAAAACCATCAACAAAGCTTAATGCCTGGGGAAATCAAATGTATTCCCTGTGAAAAGATAATGTGCGCAAAAGTATACTAATCTATTTGTTTACGCATGCCTGGCTCAATGAAATAAATAAGGTTTTGTATGTAAACATCATATATATAACACGATCCCGAGGTGTTTAATGAATAATTTGATTTAAATCTATTATTATAAATCATTCCTCTGGCTTCTGGATTTTTAATCTCTGACGGTTTGCAATAAAACAACATTTATTAAATTGTATGGGGTTTTCCAATTTTAAACGACTTAAAAAAACTAAACATCTTTGTATCATCATATCTTTCACTATGATTCCATTCACAGTAAGAGAAGCGAGTAAATGAATATTCTCAGAGAGCCCCAAACTGCTGGCTCATAAATAACAGCCATGTCTGAAAATCAATGTTCAATTTTTAAATATCATTTAAAAAAAGTATTTAAGTGACACTTTCGTATGCATTCCGAATTTAACTTTACTTGCACAGATGTTTACATTTTAGTACAATAAATTCGTCTGAAATAAATATGTCCATGTAAGTACAATTATTTATTAGCTCCGGAAATTTTTAAATTGACAAATTCTATCAACTTTTGTTACCCAATCAATTACCAAAAATCGATTGATATTCAATTTAAATGTTCCATTAGCAATAAGTTTAAAATCTGATAAATTAAGGGAAACCCGATAAATTTCCAGTGTTTACCACGGGCTTTTTAAACCTTATAGTATCGTTTGTTCCAAACTCGACTGGATAAAAAAATTAAGCAAAACTTGCTCACTTTTGTTATTATAAGTGTAATAGAATATTTCACAATCAATGTTAATCTTTAAATGGAAACCTTCTACTAAAACCTAGGTGAGTTTTAATTACCAAGGACTGACCATATAATTACTTATCTTTAAAGATAGTTTTGATGCTGGCTTGTGATTTACTTGTATTCTATAAATAATAAAAAATATCTAAGAACGTTTTGAGATAAGTAGTAAATTAAATTTTGACCATAAATAGTTTTGCGAAACCATACATATGTTTTGTTATAATCCACCAAGAGTGATTATATCATTCGATATTTCGACTTCTGATTTACTTTACTGAATACGATAAACACATTGCCTCATGGTAGTAAAACAACGTTTGCATGGAAGCAAATAAGTAGTCAATTTTCAAACTGAATGAGAAAGTTTAGTTCTCTAAATGATGTGAAGCAGCGTGGCTGACATTTAACGTTACTTGTAAATACAAATCTTGCTCCTTTTAGCAATATCGAGTAATATTAATACCAATATGTAAGAGACTTAAATTTCAACTTCATGTAAATCTATCGTTCAATGTTTTTTTTAAAGGTTCAGCTAAAATGTGCCGAAAACGAAGCAACAATCAAAATAACATCCAGACGGCTAAAGAATCATGCAGACAAATTTTTGAGAAATCAATTTTCCTTCACGGTGACGAAGGTGACTCTTTATGTATTCAGGAAATTGAATGGCTGAACGAGCCATTGATTAAACACGGCCTAAATTTCTTCCACAAGTATCTGGCTCTTTACGCATGCTCAACCATTTTAACAATGGCATCGTTAATTATTACAATTAAGCCAATATGCAAAGTTGTTTTTCAAGGTGACAAACAAATAAGTTCTCAAGAGTGCGTGCGAACTTTTCTTCGTAAATTGAGAGGAATCGACCAATTTTTTAACTCTCTTCTTCAGCCGGATGTAGCCAAAAAATTGTTTTATAAAACCAGAAAATTGCATACAATTGCAGTGAAACGATTGCTCAAAAATAAACAACAACTGCTGCCAGAACTACTACAAGAATCAGTCAAGACAGAACAATGGATGAAAAAATTAGCAGTGGCCTTAAAAAGCGATGTGTCACAAATTTATCATTTGGATAAAGAGTCAACATCTTCCATGAAAGAAAGTCTAGGTTGGGCTTCCCCAATACCATTTAACCAATTCTCTTTGATTTACATCACAGCAGGTTTCTTTGGACCAGTTTGGTTAAAGCCACAACTTTTTGGAATAACAAGTCGTGAAGACATTCAGTTCCGGGGACTAATTCATATGTGGGCAATAATAGCAAAGCTTCTTGGATTGAGGGACGAATTTAACATTTATATCAATCCTGATCACGATGCAATAGAAATGATCGTTCAAAACGTTTACCTTTACAGTCTCTCAAAAGTTGACAGCACCGTATTATATTTACAGAAAGTTGTAATTGATGGAATTAATCTGCATGTACCGCTTCTTACTCAAACAGCAGTGATATCATTGGCTCTGGATACACTAGGTGTTGGAACAAAACACAATGTTTGGAAGTTGATGGGATTTAAGGACAAACTTTCATTCTTCTTTATGAAAGGAACATTTTACATGGCGGGAAAGTTTGCAGTAGTTCGGGTTTTTACTAATTGGGCTTTTGAGAAAATTATCGCTAATCTTTACGCTAAACTTTTGAATAAGCATGACAGATATTTGTAGTCGTTCACTAATGTTGAATTACTTTATGACAAACAGTTGGCAAATAACCATTTAAGGTTATTATGTTTAAAAAATTTAGGATTACGGGTTTATCAATAACAAAAACATGTATAAATCATTAATAATAAATGTTTACTATGTTATCACTACCTTTTTTAAGTTTGTCATTCAATAATAAAAATACACATTCAACAATTTGCTTCGGCGATTCTTTCAAAGTTATGAATGATTTATAGTAAATTTCATAACAAGCATTAAAAAACATACTGATTTTGATTCATAATAAATTGTCGTTCATCATTCCTTCTCATTGTCATAATGGGCAACCTACAATATTGCAAACAATTTTTTTTAAATATTTAACTCATAAACAATCATATTAGGTGTAATACGGATCTAAATAAAAAAATATATTCTGTTGCATACCAACTGATAAGAACTTACATACTTGGTTGCACAACAGCTAAAACAATTTTAGTCAAATCTCCAGTTCGTATCAGAATTGAGGCGTGTTAAAATGCCAGTTTTTTAGAATTTATGAAAGTGTTTTTGATTCATTTTTATATTGACGTCATTTGATCTAACATGCTATTAAAATCAGGAATTTCATTTTCCCTTTGTTTAGGCATGTTTATGATTTCTGTTTAGATAACATTTATGAATTACTTCTACCTTACACAGCATTTAAAAATTTCCGCCGTAAAAAGCCAAGGTGGAGAAATTTAATTGATTGATTCCTGCTGATATAAAATGTCTTAAAAGTTCGTTAATTTTTTGGAACTTTATATCAGTACTAAATCTTTTGCAAAAGCCTTTATAAAACAAAAAAGTGTTTTGATAAAACAAAAATCCCCATCAAAGTGGTAATTAGCTTATCTTTGAAAATAAAAAATATACATATAAAGAAAAACGATGCAAGAATTTTATCAAAAGTTCCATAATAAAATTGTACAGATATTAAAAGTTGATAACAACCCCTCAGTTCCATAATCCATTTTTCAAATTTCATTTGTCTCATCGCTTAGTTTTCATTAAGACACTCATGTAACAATATCAAATCTACCCAATTCAAAATTAATCTAAAAAACTAGCTAATAAAATTACTACGAAATTTATACTGCTTTTTTGTCACTTTACCGTCAAAGAAAATTCGTACACATAACCTTTATTTAAATTGAAATAGTGGTTGTAGTATATTGTTGCTTGATTTTTATGTCTATATTTGTTTTATGTAAATAAGTATAACAATAATGTCTCCAAAATCGGGAGCGAAACCTTTGAGTGAACACATTTCAACTGATAAATCAAACCCACCAGTAACAAAACAGGAAATTACACAACAAGATGACAGTTTTTCTCAGATTGAAAAGCCATTTGGACAGGAACAACACGTTATTAATCGTATAGTATTTGTGGTTACCCACACTTGTGCATTTTATTACTGTTACATTTATGTTACTCAACAAGTCAATCGTACATCCATTATATTCGGTAAGTATTTTTTAGCTTGACATAAAAACGAAGTATTCTTTGCATAATTTCTTTTGAAATACAATTTTTCAGAGCTCTGTTACGCCTTACTGGCAGGTTTGGGTACCACTGTAGGATGTCACAGATACTGGACTCATAAGACGTTCAAGGCCAATCTACCCTTACAAGTTATTCTCATGATAATGCACACAATAACTTTCCAGGTGTCACAGTATTCCATTATTTATCACTAATATTAGATAAAATAATCGACTGTATTGTATTTTCATGCAATTTTGATACTTTATTTCATGTAGTATCCTATTTATAAATGGTGCCTCGACCACAGGATTCATCACAAGGTATATTTTTGCCATAAAAATTTCCAGTGTACAAATGTTTTTAAAAGAATGCGTTGATAACAATTAAGAAGTATTTTGTTCGGTTGCGAAATACTGTAATTAGTATACAGACACAGATGCTGATCCACACAATTCCAAACGAGGTTTTTGGTTCAGTCATATTGGTTGGCTGGTTTTACCCAAAAGGAAAGAATTGAGGGACAAGCTGAAGGAATTTGACATGCCGGACCTTGAAAATGACCCAATTGTCCGCTTTCAAGCTAGGTATTATATTCGAAGTTAAAAAAATTCTAAACAGTAAGGTTTTTATACACTATTATATTTGCTTGAGAATAATTGTTAGTGGAACTAAAAATTTGCAGATGGTACTTAACTCTTGTGTCTGTTTTTCACCTGCTGATTCCCATCTCTGTGTACTCCTACGCTTTTGACATGCCCCTACTCTACGGTTTTTTGGCTAACTGTCGAGGCTTCATAATTAATCTTCATGTGACATTTTGTGTGAACAGTGTTGCTCATCTTTGGGGAGACAAACCATATGACAAGTAAATTAACAA
Source organism: Entomobrya nivalis (assembly GCA_034695485.1). NCBI lineage: Eukaryota > Metazoa > Arthropoda > Collembola > Entomobryomorpha > Entomobryidae > Entomobrya > Entomobrya nivalis. The sequence goes on along the minus strand of JAQFZH010000086.1, from coordinate 13,149 downwards.
AATATTGACTTTGGATGAATTTTTAGAAAGAATATTCATTAAATAAAACGATTACTTTTTTCACAAACAGAACCATCAGCTCAGTTGAGAACAAAGTTGTGGCACTATTTACAGGTATGGTAGGTTATGCTTCAGCAGTCATTTCAATGAATGGTTTTCATTAATAAATTTTTACTAAATACTGTAGCCGGAGAAGGTTGGCACAACTACCATCACACATTTCCTTGGGACTACAGGGCTTCCGAGTTTGCATGGAAACTCAATCTATCCACTATGCTCATAGATTTCTTTGCTTCAATTGGGTGGGCATGGGATATGAAAACTGTATCAGAAAATATTATCCTCAAAAAGATGAAGAAAACTGGTGATGGCTCTCGTATTGCCTTTAACGAAAATGGGAAAATTAGTTGTAATGGTAATGAATCGGACAAAATCATGAATACATTTGATGATTTAAAGCTACAAAGTTATGTTTGGGGATGGGACGATGAAAATATTACCAAAGACATGAGAGAAATTACACTTGTCGTTAACCCAAAAGAATAATCTGATTTTTACCTTTAAAAAAATTACATTTCAGTTATATTACAGCAAAACAATACAATACATTTGTATTTGAAATGAAAGTTATAAATACAAATAATATGGGATACTGTGTAAATACTACAAATATTATAGCAAATAAAAAAAGCATTACTTTCACAAAAGAATCACTGAATTTATACTACACATTTAGGTAAATAAAACAAATAATACAAAAACATTTGATGATTAATTGTTTCCAGTTTATAATTCAATATAGGATACCAGCTTTGAGAATTTAAGGTCAAGTTGAAAGTTCAGGTCAAAAAATAAGAAATTTGTTTCACAACACGTCTTATTTACAAACTTGTTTACTTACATGGTTTACAATACAGATTTACAGGTAAATTTTATTTTATTTTCTTAATACAAATACTATTCCAAATATAAATGAAAACACATTTACTTCGGGTTATTTTAAAATGATGTGTATGTGGTAATGACCAAAGTTATTGAACTCTATTGAAGAGAATGAATGGATAAAACAAATATGCAAAAGATAACACTTGTTTTATTTACTGATAACCTTTGGATAAGCACGTAAATTCAATGTCGTTGTTCGGGCTCTATTATGTTAAATCACTGACCATCTCTATGCATAAATGTTAATATCACGTCACCTGTGCATCTAAGAACATCTCTTGTAAAAACACTGCTGAAAAACCATCTTTAAAATATTTTGAAATGGATTATATAAATATTTCACTAATTTTATTAGCCTTGGGTGCCACTAATGGTAAGTATTTTTGAATAAAAATTTATACAATAATTTTACACAAAAATTATTTAACTTTTGCACTAGCCAATTTTTAGTTGAGTCAAGATACATAAATGAAGCGATTGGAGGAACTCCTTTAATTGTTGGAGGCTTGGCTGCTGAACTTGGCCAGTTCCCATACCAACTAGCAGTTAACATAAATGGAAGGTTAGGTTGTGGAGCAGCTCTTGTCGAAGTTGACGGAATACAGGTAGCAGTAACAGCGGCACAATGTGTGCAGTCATCTATCATTCAATATAGCTTGGTCGCTGGGGAATTCAACCTGGAAGAGGATAGTGGTATGGAACAAAGACGAGTTGTTATGAGAATGATGACACATCCTAACTACGACAACCGAAGTCCTTTTCATCACGACATTGCTATTATGTTTTTTAACGGTTCTTATGAGCTAAACGATTATGTTCAAGCGAAAACTTTACCTGAAGAAGGCAGAATCACAGAGGGAAATATTATTGTGACGGGTTGGGGTCGATTATGGGATAATGGGCCATATCCAAATTTATTGCATTATGTTGAAATTCCATTGGTAAATAACACGGTTTGTTCGGAGAGATGGGGAGGATTTGGGAGTGAAATTATTGAGGGTCAACTATGTGCGGGGGAGGATACTGGGTCAATGAGTGCATGCAATGGAGATACGGGAGGTCCGGTTAGAAGTGAAGATGGTACTTTGGTGGGAATAGTTTCCTGGGGATTTGGTAATTTAAAAAATATTATAACGAGTGATTATTTTAATGAATTTAGTGAGACTTAAGGTAATTAATTTTATCTTTCATGTTTAAGGATGTGGACATCCGGAATATCCTGGTGTTTTTACTAAATTGGCTTACTACACCACTTGGATCAAAAGCGTAGTTGCTGCTTATAAACTGGAGCAGTTTAAGTAAATTTATAGTTTAATTCACAAATGTTGCAAGTCAAATACTCTGTTTATTAAGAAATAAAATATTTATATAAACATTTAAATTTATCTACGTAACACCCAAACGCAGATCTTCACCATTTCTCTTAAAACTTACATATCGATTTGAATTGCATTGATAAATCCATTCTTTAAATTCCCTTTCACCTTCTATTTTCTTTTACGCGACTAGATATCCCTTTTACCAAAATGTCCATTAATTTTTTAATAGCGACATCATTCACGTTTAACTCATCAGATGTATCGTCGACCTTCGAAAAGTAAATCATGCCAATGTTAATAGCCAACTTGATCCCTTCCAATTGTCTTTCAGTACCGGTCAGCAATTTAATTAGTTGAAACGGTAAATAGGGATATGCCGAGAAATGCATTCCACCCAAAAGATATGCTTTCCCCTTTCCTGCCCTTCTTCCAAATGCAGTGCTCTTATTCGAATGGGTAAATAGATTTGAAACAGCAGCCAAAGTCCAATACGTTGGGTCTCCCAATGTGTAACGATGTTTAGGTACGGGTCAGTCCGTTCGAAATATTGTGTCGTCATATGGAAAAGGGAACCAGACTCCAATGTCCACTGCTCAACTATCATGAATTCGACAATGTTTCATAAAATGTATAGCTTCTCTGCTTGGTATTTCGTCTGTGTCTCCGATTCCTACCAGCTCATTGTTTCCAAAATAACCAGTAACGTTACTCCATTCGAAAAACTTTTTAAGACGTAGTTAAGCTTGTTTGTATTCCCAGTCCGAAAGATTTTTGTCTCCCTTCTCATCGGCTCTTTAAGCTAGATCGGCATCATTAACAACAAAATGAACTATTTTGTTACGGAAACGGTAAAATCGGGGCTGGTATTTTACTAAATCCCATGCAAATGATTCAGAGTATAAAGGCTGGTTATGTATTCTGGTACCTTCCACAAGAAAGAACTTGTCTGCTGTGTTGTCTAGTTCATTGAGATGTATTTCTAATGCATCCACATCGAATCCAAAGTTTAGCATAACTCTAATCTTTCTTGGTTTGGATAGAGGGGAGCAGATGAAAATTTGGGAAGCTTCCTCCGGCAGCAAAGGAGCTTGACATGTGTTGTTAATTGGTGCGATTGGCTGTTGTGAAACAAATGGTATGAGAATAGTATTTAAAAGGAGATCAGACTGATCAGAGTAAAGGTGAATTAAAGCAGTGTCGTTCTGTTTTGCAGAGTTTTGAAAAACGTTCCATGGAAATGAGCGCATCATGGTTGTTAATGAAGTACTGTTTCCTTTTGAATTATAAATAAGTCAATTCTGAAAGGTGGCTTCTTTCGTTTTCATATGAAATTATATTTTCTGGTTGCTCAAAGTCGGTATATTGCACTACCAGTCTAGATTTAGTTGTGCTTACCATCAAGAAAAAAAGTAGGAAACCTGGTAGAAAGCCAAAAATTAAAAGTAGCTTTCTCTTTGACAATGACGGAGTTGGGTAGTACATCTTTTCCATGGTCATTTTGAAATGAGACCCTATTTCAAAACAAATAAATTAAAAAAATTAACTTGTAATGTTATCCATGTTAAATAATCCGTTTGAAATTACGAATAGTTGATTATTGATTTAAATTAGTTTTATTATGAATGACTTACGGTGTAAACTGATAAAGGTACATATGATTTTTTATAATGGAAATAGAAATATAGGTATTCAGCATACAAATCATGTTGCGTTAGTCATCACCTTGAGACTAATGCAACTTTGCCAATTTTGAACCAGTTGTTCCCCTAAGCTTTATTACGTGTTAGCTTATCAGTATTCGGAACAGATGTAAACTAAAATTCCTGATATGCCTATTATGTACAACATTTTCTAATAGTATGGCCTATGCCTGCATGTGTTATTGTTGTTATGTACAAATGACTAGTTAGATGAATCATTGGCGAATTTTGACAATTTTTTATTATACGTAACACAAGCATTTATTACTTGACTGAAAGCGAAGCGTTAGCGACGCCCGGTATTGACTTGTAATGCGTTGTCTGTCCATATATGAGCTTACAAGTTAGTAACTAATTGTTGTATTGATTGTATTTAAACGTCATATTGTTTCGGCTACGTCATTATGATTGCTGTGACAACGGATTCATTTGTTCCTACTTTCATAAGGAAAAAGTCGTTTGAAAGATAAGACTATTTACCGAACTAGACTACGGTTGTCTCATTATTGCTTTGTCGCTTGTACAACCACTTGTAGTTTTACACAAATTAAAAATTAAACTGTCATATAGGTGAAGGGGTCCATAGTATATCAGTTTAAAAATGGATTGACAATGAAATTTGTATCCATTTATTATATAGTTATATTTATATGGGTTCCTGGCTTATCGATAAAATAGCTCGTAATATATTATCTTAAACTACATACTTCCGGAGAAGCTCAATTTTTATGAAAATTGCATTTTCATCCCACTTTTTGGGTCAAAACATTTTGATATGCTGAAAAAAGGGTATGGCTATTTGTAAAACGTTAAAAAAATCTTATGTGCCTAATTAAAGCAAGATGCTGGTGAGGATATACGCGTGTAATATTAATTCGCTCAAATGTGAATCGAATGCTTTCTCATTTTGCCCCATCCCTTTATTACTTCAGGATACAGTAGGTCACGGCCACTATTTTTACTCTGGTGAGCTTCGATCATCTTGGAAGGATATTGAAACTGTTGTCGATTTTACCTACGCTGTTGGAAAGTATCAGTTGACTAGCATTCTTAAACGGCTCGACACAATATTAGGAAGCCGAGATGAATAGGATGCAACTCATTCTGACATACAATTGTTGGATCTGGCCCGGAAGTTGGGACGACTCATGAATGCTGAAATTGAGCTGGTGGAAAGGATTAAGAGAACGACAAATAAGGCAAGACGTGGGGCAGATTTGTTGGCTTTGTATGGTGTTGAAAATGAAAGGGAAGCGTTGATAATGCATTGAATGAATAACGGATTTCATTAAATATTATTAGTAGGTAATTTATCTCTTCCAGAATAAAAAAACTCTAAATTTATTATATACATAAATGATGTTGTTTGGATTTGTGTTAAGTATTTATCAATATCAGTGGAGGATCAGCAGCGTATTTACGCTACCATGGTAGCACAAATACGCTACCATGGTAGCATAAATACGCTACCATGGTAGCGTAAATACGCTACCATAAAAAAAATTATTCCTGGTAGCACATTTAAGCTACCGTGGTAGCGTATTTGTGCTACCGTAAATAAATCGATTTTCACAATCTGGTAGCGCAAATACGCTACCAGAAAACTTCAAAAACTGGTTTTTGACTATTTTTGATAGGTTAATTTAGTGCAAATTAGTTCATTTTCCCAGATGATAGAGCAAAAAATGCTGGTTATCATGATGTAATTTTTTTTACAATCAAACAAAAACTCTGTCCAAAATTTAATTTTAAAGCTTTCAAACTTGTTAATTATGTAGACAAGTTAGCCCACGGTAGATATTTTTTTTTTCACGTAAATTAGCAAATAGTAATCAACTTTAACTATCTGGTCTCAAAACCTCATCATTTTTAAAACCAAAGTAGATTAAATTCAAAAAACCACGTTTTTAACGTTAATTTGTAGGTTTTTTAATTATCTCTGCTTTGGTTTTCAAAATTATGAGGTTTTGAGACCAGATAGTTAAAGTTGATTACTTTTTGCTAATTTACGTGAAAAAATAAAAAAATTCTACCGTGGGCTAACTTGTCTACATAATTAACAAGTTTGAAAACTTTAAAATTAAATTTTGGACAGAGTTTTTGTTTGATTGTAAAAAAAATTACAACTTGATAACCAGCAGCGTTACCTATTTCCCACTTCAAATGAGCGAAATGCCTCCCAGGTGGGAAATTTGGGATATAGTGGGAAATTATGGTAAATGGGAAACGAAGTGGGAAATTCGGCATTGATTTAATTTTCAGTACCATCAAGCCTCAAAAAGTCAGTGAAGCGCTATAAAAATATTTTGAAAAGATTTTAGGGAATAACCGAAACACATCCAACAATTTTATTTGCGCTTAAAGTAATTATTTCTTGATAACTAAATCCCTGCACTGCACATATTTAATGGATCATTGAAGGGAGACTTATTTTTTTATCCTAATATGTTGTTTTTATAAATGATTTTTAACATTTTAGTCATATATTTTATGTGTAAACCCGATTTTTCACTGGTCTGTTTGATATTTCCCATATTTCCCACTTCCCAACAAAATCATCATTTACCAGGACAGTATTTCCCATTATTTCCCACTAAATTTCCCACTTGGTAAATACCAGCCAGGAACGCTGATAACCAGCATTTTTTGCTCTATCATCTGGGAAAATGAACTAATTTGCACTAAATTAACCTATCAAAAATAGGCAAAAACCAGTTTTTGAAGTTTTCTGGTAGCGTATTTGCGCTACCAGATTGTGATAATCGATTTATTTACGGTAGCACAAATACGCTACCACGGTAGCGTAAATGTGCTACCAGGAATAATCTTTTTTTTATGGTAGCGTATTTACGCTACCATGGTAGCGTAAATACGCTGCTGATCCTCCACTGAATATGTTGAATGTTTTTCGAGATTATCTTTGAAGTGAAGATCGAAATAAAGTTAATTTTAAATATTAATTGTTTTAATACAATACACACTTCATAATTTATAGCCTATTACTCTTAAATAATGTTAAACTTTTATAATGTAGTATCATAAGTTATATCAAGCTCTAGATGCATTAAACGATCTAAAAATAAATAAATAAAATTTCTTTTTAACAATGTCGAGTTGTTTAATTTTATAATTTATAAAATTTCTAAATCCTTAAGTGTCGGATTACAATTTTTTTACATAAAAAAAAGAATTACCAAAATTAAATTAAATTAAATAACCGTTGTTTATTTGATAAAAAGGCAAAATTGACTATGAATAAAAGTGATTTTAAAATAAAAAGCTAAGATAAAATTGAAAACAAACTAAAATTAAATGAAATACTGGGTTTTTAATTAAGAAAAGAGGAAAAACAATATAAGGAATTTGTTTTAAATTAATCAAAAATCTTTTAATTTGACGTTAAATTGAACTGAGTACTTATTCACACAATTTTCAATATAAATAATTACTATTAAAACATTTTATTCAAGTTATACATATGTAAACTAAATATAATATACATTAATTTTGCAATACGCAACATGCAGTCTAATGTTGTATGCTGTAGATAACCTTGTGTTTTATTACGTAACCTTTAAACATCTTAACATATAACAAGGTAGCTCTAAAAATAAAAATATCTAATAATGAAATTAAAGATAACATTTTACTAAATAAAAACATTTTTGTGAAGCATAGACAATATTTTTATTCAGTACCATAATTGTTTGAAGTGCTGTATTCTATTTAAAAATTTGAAAACATTTTAATTACGACACTGACATTTCAACAGATACTTGACAATTTCAAACAACAGTCTGAATATTTTTATCGTTAAATCTCACAAGGTTGCAATGTGTATACTGGAGAGTTGATGCATATTTGATGATTCTCATCTTTAAACGGATTCAATTTTTTTTAAGACGAGCTAATAAAAAATATGTCTCTGTGCAAGTATTTAATATTTACTTGTAGTTAACAGCAAATAGCCACCACATTGGGCTAATTTATTTATGTTTCTTTAATTACTTTTTATGATAACTTTCTCAATTTTACAATTAAAATGTTTGAATCATCATGAAGTCTTTCGTCCTCTAATTTATCTGTACTGTAGTGACCTGCTGTATGTAAACTTTATAATTACAACTTTCTACCCAGTATGTACTGAGATACAAGTTAGTAAACTTTTAAAGGGTAACTAACCTACAAATATAAGCTCGTTTTGTACTTCGGAATGGCAGGTAAAATTTTTCAACTTTTTTGTAGCAATTTAATCTAATTTATTTGTTTTTCATAGTTTTCAAAGGTTTATAAATATCCCGGAAATTGTCTACTTAAATATTTCACTTGCTTCTCTAATCTGACTAAATCTTTATTTGAAGCCACCTAAATCTAAAAAATGGCTTCAGCACCACTAAACTTTTTCTGATTTTAATGCTGTTACGCAAAAATCAACATAAACCAACACAATTAATTATTTTGCTCAAAACACTACATACTTCACAATATTTTATAGGAATTCATTACGAAACAAAAGGTTACCTTCATTACATTTGAAGGCGTCCTGCAAACATTCATTATTAGATTAAATTGTGATGCTGGTTTTTGGATAAGGCATATCAAATATCAACATTATCAACATTTTTATCACGAACTTTTATCGTTAGAACTGCTTGACTTCTATCACACAAAACATAATTATACAAAAAACTTGATTTAAATTGTAGCAGTCATTTAACGTACACATTATGAAGTTCTGGACCAATACATCTGGTTCGATTCTTCATTGTTGATTATTTAGATTCTAAAATCTCGCCTTAATAAAAACAAAAACTACATTAGCATCATGTCATTTGAAATCGGAATAATTGGAATCATCTCAATATTGCGTCAGGACGGAAGTAATTAAGACTTTCATCGCATCATCATAATGTTGCATTGGAGATTATAGTTAAAATAACATTCAATGTATTTTGAAGATTTTAAATTAATGCTGTTTTTATAGTTTTGATGTACAATCGATACATTTGGACAATATCATTAGATAATTTGCCCTCATTATAATTAAATACTTTAAACTAAATAGTAGAAATAAATTTCTTGAGCAATCGACGTACCCCGCTAATTTTACAACATGAACGTATTTTTTTTACATTTTTATGCATCTACATAGCTCCATTTCTCTGAGAAATGTGAATAAAATATTTAATTAAAGTGCCGTTTGTAACTGTAAAATGCTAAATGAAAAACAATAGTATCTTCATATTATTTAAAGGAATCTCTTAGCCAAACAGCTTATAAAAGTAATTGTTACCTTAATTGTCCTTTACATTCTTGTTAATTAACAGTTCGCTATTTGTATTTGTTTCTGTTTGGAGCGAGTACTATTTTTACACACTGTAACCGTGTCGAGTGTAATTATCCATGATCCTTCCAGCTTATCATATCCCATACTCTCACATTCAATGAGATTATCTATTACAAAAAAGCAATAAAATAAATAAGATAGAATGATAAGTTTCCAGTGATATTTCATCTAAATAAATTTGTCTTACGCTTAGAGTATATGCCCATCTCACACCACACCTGTGTTTTTCCTCGGAATCAGTGTCCAGAGCTTGGCTGGTAACAAAACCAACTGGTCCAAGACAGAGAGAGTGAGTGAACATTAATCACGCTTAATTTCTGAAAAATATAATAAAAACAATTATTTCATAACGTCTATTAAACATAACATGGATACACAATAAAAAAAGTAATTCAGTTAGATATTTGTTTTTGAAAATCACTTACCGAAATACAATAGAAGTTGAAAAGCGGGTTTCTTTGCACTTTTTACTTGGTGACCATTTTCCTTAAATTTCTTTAATGCTCAACGCATTAAAAGACAACTTGCTTTTCCAAAGATGAGCTACGAAATGAAGACATCGAACTTGGTTTTTTTTAAAATAATGACTAGGTATCTTTCTATGAATACGGAAAACATCAATGCATGATGATGGGCAGCTGCGCTACTCGTTTTAATAAAAAAATAAAAGGTTCCAAAGTTCTTGTGACTTCAAGATTATTTGTCTATTTTTTGGATCAACTGAAAAACCATACATATTTTGCTCCTCTGCGACGGTATTCGTGTTTTTTTCCTATCTCTGAGTAGTTCAGTGCACCACTGCAAAATGCAACCACCAAGCATGATACCAACATACCGTTAAGTAATCTACGTACTAAACGGGTTTTATATGAGCACATTTAGTGGTGATTTAATGGTGGATGAGATCAAGTGATTGCTTCTGTTTGTTACATTTGCACTTTGTACTCAATAAACAGGAATGAATGTATGGCAAAAACAAGAAGGTGAATCTCTATGCATCACTAAAAGATAGGGATCAAAGATGAACAACGCAATCAATTCACTTATTATACTCAGTTGTACAATAAAAACTTTTATACTTTTGCTTGAACATGCAACGCGAGAGTGAAAAATCCATGTCAATAGCCTCAATAAGTAGTTATTGGCAATTTAGGTATACTTAAGTACCTAAATAAGTAGTAATTTGCTCATTCTATCATTGCTAATGTTAGTAATAAAGTTGATGTAAAACCAAAAAACAACTTTGCACGCTTCTACTACCGTTGATATGACAGTACAAAAAATAGTTTAGCTTAGGGAATCGTTCATTAAATATTCTACATTTATTTATGTTATCAAACTACATACACGTTTGCAGGTTTCTAAAATATTTTCATTTATCTCATTTTTTTCATAGGAACCTGGTGTTATCTATTTTTGGTGACAAAATTTCAATATTATCCGTTTATTTTCTAGCTTGGCTATATTTTATTTGGATGGATTGCAGTAAAATTTTCAATGATATCAATGTAATGTAGCCCATAAAGTCCCATCCGTGTACATGTATGCATGACTGTAACGGCAAATTTTAATGAAAAAAATAATCACATGATTTTTTATGCATATTTTTATTTTGTATTAATTTTGTTAACAGTTCAATGCCCCATATTTAAAAAAAAAGTTGGCTTATTACACCACTTGGATAAAAAGCGTAGTTGCTGCTTATGAACTAGAGTAGTTTAAGTAAATTTCTAGTCTATTTCACAAAATGTTGCCAGTCAAATACTCTGTTTATTAAAATAATAAAATACTTATAAAACCTTTAAATTTATCTACGTAACGTAACGCCCAAACGCAGATCTTCACCGTTTCTCTTAAAACTTATATATCGATTTGGATTACATTGATAAAACCACGGAGGCTTTACAACATCTTTAAATTCCCTTTCTCCTTCAGTTTTCTTAAACGAGTCTAAATCTTTTGTGCGACTAGATATTCCTTTTACTAAAATTCCCATCAATTTCTTACTAGCGACATCATTCACGTTTAACTCATCAGATGTATCGTCGACCTTCGATAAGTAAATCATGCCAATTCCAATAGCTAACTTGATCCCTTCCAACTGTCTCTCAGTACCGGTCAGCAATTTAATCAGTTGAAACGGTAAATAGGGATATGCCGAGAAATGCATTCCACCCAAAAGATATGCTTCCCCCTTTCCCGCTCGTCGTCCCAGTGTTCCGCTCTTTTTGGGTTGAGTTAATAAATTCGAAGCAGCAGCCAAAGTCCAATAGGTTGGGTCCCCTAACGTGTAAAGATGGTCAGGTACAGGCCAATCAGTTCGAAATATTGTGTCGTCGTATGGAAAAGGAAACCAGATTCCAATATCCACTGCTCCACTATTATCAATTTCACAATGTTTCATAAAATGTATAGCTTCTCTGCTTGGTATTTCGTCTGTATCTCCAATTCCTACGAGATCACTACTGTTAAAGTAGCCCCTGGCGTTATTCCATTCAAAAAACTTTTTAAGACGTAGTTTAGCTTGTGTAGATTCCCGATACCAAAGATCTGGATGTTTGTCTTCCTTTCCGTCTATTTCAGCCAAGTCTGCATCATCAACAACGAAATGAACAATTTTGTTATGAAAACGGTAAAATCGGGGTTGGTACTTTACTAAATCCCATACAGATGGTTTGGAGCCTAAATACTGGTTATGAATTTTGGTGCCTTCAACAAGAAAGAACTTGTCTGCTATACTGTCCAGTTCATTAAAATGTAATTCTAGTGCATCCACATCAAAGCCAAAGTTTAATAAAATTCCAATCTTTCTTGGGTTTGGTAAAGGTGAGCAGTTGGGAAGTTTGGCAGGTTCCAGAAGTGAAGGAGATTTACAGGTGCTGTTAATTGAAGCAATTGGTTCTTTTGTAACGAATGGTATAAGAATGGTGTTTAATAGAAGATCCGAGTAAAGCTGAATTAAATCAGTGACGTTCTGGCCTGCTGCGTTTTGAAAAACTTTCCATGGAAATGAACGCATCATGGTTTTAAATGAAGTACTGTTTCCTTTTGAATTTTGTTTGGTCAATTTGTTAAATTCCGAAACGCTGCTTATTGTGTGTGCATTTGAAATAATGTTTTCTGATTGCTTGAAATTGGGATGTAGCACTACCAATTTAAACTTATTTGTGGTTGCCATTAGTAAAAGAATTAGGGAAGCTGATAGGAACACAATAATTAAAACCAGTTTTTTCCAAGATGTTGGCATAAATGGAGTTGGATAACTCTTTTCCATATTAATGTCGTAAAATACTAATATATTCCTGAATAAAGAATAAAAATTAATTATAAACTTTGCTTAGTGTCCTGGGCAAGTTATAAAATCTTGTGACATTTAGTTGAATATTGAATTGATTGCTTACCGTTTAAACTATTTCAAATTTGAAATCCAGCTAAAACAAATTGTCCATCACCTCTTCAACAAAAACGTAAATCTGACTATTTTGCACCAGTTTTTATGCTGTTGATAATTAAAACACTTTAGCTTATCAAATAAACGACAAAATGTATTTGAAACCAGGGGCATACTTTTAATATTTTTTGGCTTGTTATTGAATACGGCATATTGAAAGAAATAATTATCAATTGTGGCGTCTGCGTTGTATGCATATGTGGTCATGTCATTATATATTGGACAAATTGTACGATTTAGAAGTATATTTTAATAATTTCCTTGACAGGGTGACGGTTCGGCGGATGATGATGATACCTAAAAGATGCGACCAGCAAATAAATACACTTTAGTATTATGCTTTCAAATATCCCAAAACTAAACGCCAATTAACCCGAAAATCCCAAA
>JAQFZH010000085.1:0-55243 GCA_034695485.1 Entomobrya nivalis | reverse complement strand
TTTATATCCATGAACGATTTAAGTAACCTTATTTCAAGAAGCATTCTTGTGTAAACAATCTGCATTTTTGTACGCTTATAATCACCTTCTATGTTCATGTGCCTTTCCTTGAAATATACGCTGTGAAGAACAAAAATATGATTACCTAATAAGTCCTACGTACTGATTTACTTCAAATGTACAGCAAGAGTCTAAGTAAACATGTATGAAATTCAGTCAGTCAGAAATAAAAGTGCTTGAAATCGGAAATATGGGAATCATCTAGTTAATAAAGCCAAACACCAATGAATTTCGTATATGATGTATATATTTCGTATAAAAAGGTCTAGATTTGCAATATCTGAAATAAAATTCATCATTGTATTTATACCCGTATCAAATAGTGTAAAATATCTAAGTGAATTTCGGTTCAGCAATTTTGTGGTGATATTTGACTGAAAGACCCACCCACGTGTGTGTCGAAAAACTTTCCTCGTGTTGTAAATCATTACTTTATTTAAAAAAATACGTGACCTTCCCATTTGTTCAGAATAACATATACACAAGTAAGAGCAGAGTGAAAGTTGAATGGTTACAAATATACGTTTCGCCTTATATATATACGCATATTCTTTTGCTTTTACTTTGTCATCATTATACATTCGTATATTTCTTAAGTGTTTTTTTTTACCCGAGACGTACTCCATCGGTTTTTGTACAAGTACTTGGGATGCTTCGATATTGTATTTACGAGAACCATTCTATTCATTATTTAGTGTAATCATGTTGCTTGTCAGACAGAATAAAATGCTTGTGTTTAATTCTTTTAAAATTACAATGAAATTTTCAGAAATATCCTAAATTGTAAATCTGCCGTAAGCATGAAAACCGTTTGTATTTTTTGTTAGATAACTTTATGAAAATTTGACATTATCAGTTTTAGGTAAAACTAAGACAAAATTGGGGTGAATTGAGACCTGATATTTGCTGAGATCTTCCTGTTACTCGACTGGAAGTCTGCTGCAGACTGGAAGATAGACAGCAACAGTTCAGGGTAAAAAACTTTAACCCGAGCATTCTCTGTTTCTACCTCCCTGTCAAATGTACGTAAAGGCATTTTACAGTGTGGACACATGAAACATACAAAAATATGTAATATTACAAAATACACTGGATTTATGAGATAAATTCTGTTTAGTAGCTCACATCAAAGATCTTCTATTCCCGAAAATACGTTTCAAATGAAGCTTCAATGAACTGGCTGGATACAGACATACCTGTCCACATATTCAATTGGCTTGTTGATGCTACAGTCTTCGAAAAGTTGAAATGAACTTACGGGAATTTTTAGCAAGTCTTTTCAAATGATACAGTGGTTCAATCACACTAAACACAAAACAACTTTTCCTGAGCACGAATGATAATTCAGGAAATCGTAAAAAAAGAAGACCGATCAGCCTTTTTATTTAGCATAGAAAGTAGAAAGCAATTAGAGACTATCTTCGAAAAACGAGCATCATTGTTTTGAGCTAATACATGCCCAAGCAAAACTATACTGATGTGTTGATGGGGTTACGTAACAAATTGTTGTTCGTTTATAAGGATTATTCAGTTATTTCATCCAGCTTTCGCGTGAAAAAGTTATATTCTTGGAAAGCTTTAACAGTCGCCTACATGGCCTTAAATGAATCCAGACATAACGCCAAATCTCATGACCCAAAACAACCCCAAATGACCATGCATACTTAAGTCCCCTGAATATAATATTAATTAATTTTATTGTTGTTAATTATTTGCTAACCAATTTATTTATACTCCAATGCAATTGGTAACATTTTGAGAAAGCCTGTTTACTACAAATTATGGAAAGGGGATTTTCAACCGTAGATTATGTAAAAAAGCGATAAAAATTGTTTTCGGTCAAATGTTTGTCAATACTGTTTCAAGGAAGCTGGCCGTAATTTTTTAAGTTTAAAACTCATTCAGTTAGGAACAATAAGCAATGGTGAAAAACTTGGTAATAGAAGAACGCCAACTTCCAGAGTAATAAATTTGCATGCGGTAGGATTGATTAAAATTTGTATTTTTTGGTAAACATAATAAGTTTTCAGGCACATTTTGAAACTTATAATAATTTAGAAAATATTTGGCAATTTTGTAGGCTCATGTATTTTTTTATGAAAATATGATAATGTTTTAATATTTACATCATTTTATTACAAACATAAGAGAATTCAAGGAACAAATCCATCGTCTTTTTGTTTAATATCAGAGAACGTTTTGCTGAAACAAAATGAACAGAAAAGTATATTTTGTAGGCAAAATACAACAATACTCAAAAAATGCATTCGTTTTTGGGTTTATAACGAAACAACAGATCAACAGGTGCTTGCGTGCATGCTTGACTAGATGCAGATTGACACGTGTCCGGGAACCCGACCAAATGAGATTTCTGGGTTGGGCCAGAGAACGGGTAACTATTGTAAATATGTAAGGAATAAATAAAGCTAAATTCTTTTTAGAATATTTTTCTTGCGTTAGGATTCGATCCATTTTTAGCATTGTATACCTGACAGTTAAATTCAGGTGAAAGAGAAAAAAAATTGGTGAAACAAATGAAGATGTGTATTAGTGAGTGAAAATATCAGGAGATTAAAAACTATAATTGAGGAAGTCGTTTCCTCTAGTGTGACGCAGGTTTCTTCCTAGTTATCCCCAAACATTGATAATATATAAGTATTTAAGAATACAATGGTAGTTGTAGTTTTATGCCAAAGTTTGGAATTACATTTGGTAGTATGATGCCAAAAGAAAGGATGCTAATATGACTAATGGTTATTTGTCTGCTAAAATTTTAAATATACCTTAAAATATTGCTGTAAAGAAACAACGGAATCGCTGCAGTATTTTGAAGGTTATGAGTTTTTGAATGTCATTGTCTAGAAATTATGAATATTAGGTGCAAGAGAGACTTAAAAATTACTTGTAGTGATCAAAAAGTTAAGGTTTTATTCATATCATATATCAAAATACAGTTGACAGCCTTTTCTTGTTCTAAATTTCCCTTCGCGAATTTATCAAACTTGAACTTGGACATAGAAAACTTCAAAGTTAGTTAATAACTATATTAATATGTATTTTGGGGTAATTTGTAAACTTTAAATTCTAACAGACATTCGAATCGGCTCCCAGTCCATTTTATTGAATACACATATATCAGTAAAGAATACTTCATTTTCTCATTCCAGTAGTTTCCTGAGTCTTAGGTATGCTGTGTGTATGCATATGCTTACATATATGTACGTCCTGTCTTTAATGTTTATTGTAAAATTAGCTTTTCATACCTATTTAAAGTACTTTGCGTCCTCATATCAAGTCCAAACCCGAAATACCCTTTCCAAAACCAAGTATTCAGTCAGACAAATCACTGATCTCAATTGGACACAAAGGTACCATTCTTTCCGGGTACAAGAATGGTAAGCAAAACATCCAAGCCAAGATGCAACTGAAGAAGAAGAAATTGACAAACAGAAAAACTAAATTAAAGGCGGAGACCTCGTTGCCAATGAAGTGGACATCTGGTGTGAATTCCTTTGTGCCTATTGGCTGAAATTTATCCATTTGGCCCAAGTCGCAACAGGTTAACAGATGAGTTGACATGTCAAATTTACATCTGGATCCACTCTCTACAAATCACTCAAAATAAATACCAACCAATTCTTTTTTAAATTATACGTCATCAAATCTTCAGCAGCCCAATAGCCATAGTGATCTAAAATAATAATACTTTACCTTTAGCATAGGTCACAATTTTCTCAATAATTCCAGCGAAGAATTGTTCCAGAGCGATATCACTTGGTTGTCTTCTCCTACCAATCTCCTTTGTCCATGTGTCACTTGTAAAATTTAAGCCAATTTTTATATTGCAAGTCCAAGATTTGGTTCTCAAGGGAAAACCTTGGCCAGGAAATTCTGCGAAGATGAATGTGCCAGAAGTGAGCGCACATCCAAACAAAAGAAGCTTAGAGAAAGATCCCATTTTAAATAAAAGATTGGAGAGATTGCAGCTAACACACCTTTCAGCAGGATGAACAAAAGCTGAGTGATGAGTGATCAGACGTAAGGTTCGAATATAAATAATGTTCATTTGATTCATCGCTTGCCATGGCGTGACTGGGAAATAAGGAATCATTGTGATATTTACATTGCGTCACAGCAAATGAGAAAGCTTCCACTGCAATTAGATTTTAGAGAAAGTTTTGCATGTCTATGTTAATAAGTACGATACTTAGATACTCGGATCCCAAGTATTGTGCGCTACAGGTAGTTGGTATTTGGCTACGATCAAATTTGGCATTTTCAGATGAAATTTTATGATATATCAGATACACTGTCTATAAAAACCAATTTTGAAGCATGGGATGGGATGTTCAACAAAATAGCAAGATGTACTTTTGTTACGTACGTAGTTCTAATTGAATGGTAGTTCAATTCGTTTCATATTGAATTATGATTATTATATAATAAGCGGCATTTCACTGGAGAGAAAGTCCCAGTTTCTTGTTTCTGGAGAACATATTGTGCAAAAAGTAATACGTACGTAGTTCTGTGCAATATTTGAATACTGGGGACAAGACTTTGTTAAAATTGTGAGAATTTATTGGCAATGATGGTACAATATAATATTCTTTCTGAAGAATATCAAAGGTATTTATTTGTGATAAAAAAGTGTCAAAAGTTGATATTTCGAGAAAAGCATGTTGAAAAGTTTTCTTAGAACTAGAAATATCTTTTTTGGATTTTGACAATTATTTATCTTGCAAACGGTTAAATAACTAGGCACGTGGATGCCAGTTAATTGTTCAGATACTGTTACTTCATAAAAGTTGAAAATTTCGTGTCGTTTGTTAAATTAATTATGAGGAAGTCTTAGATCTGGCGTGTGTTAAATTGTATAACCAGATTATGTTTTTACCAGTAAAGTGTTTTAGTGTCATTTTTACACACGAGCTGTTTCATAAAGTTACACTATTATGTTTGCCGTCTACATTTCTTATGTACTGCTTTTGCAATAAAACGGAAATGAATACAATAGTTGGCAGATTGCATCAAAAGTTGTGTAATTCGAAACTTAGTTAGGAAAGCTGAGAAACAAATAGAATAAGAACTAAGTTATTTGTTTTGGTCTACTGCTATGCATACATTTTTGTGCTTAACACGTATTACCTGGCCCATGTTATCATTTATGACATACAAGACTTAAGACGCAATTAACTTTTTTAGACTTTTTCTCGTGTGATCACTTCTTGATGTGACATGGAATCTATGCCGGAGATTTGAAACTTATTGCTGAGGTAATATTGTATCTGTGTGTTCTTTTTCTTGTGTTTGTCATGTTGTTTATAGAACACTGCTATTTGCTATCATACTTAGACTATATATATATCTTGCACAATGTTGATGGATATGTATTGCATTAGCATTGCAAGAACATGTTTTGTATTACGCGTTTATTGAAACCAACTTATACTCATCAGTACTTTCTCTTACTACATCCGGACATTCATGATGCCATTTGATAACCAACACTTCATTTGTAATCCGTATCTCTAAAGATCCGTATCCGTAAGATTGGTCTTTTAGTATCTTAAATGAAAGTAGATTTTTTTATTGTAGTGTTCTTTGTAGAAAGCGAGTAGAACAAAGACTGCAACATTGTTTAGAACGATTATGATCGCAGAGTATTTTGATGTTATGCAATATGGTTTGTGCATTTATAATGTGCGGTTAATGCATCATGAAGTAAAATAATAACAAGTTTTGTTACGCAAGTTTATGATAAAACTTAAAACACGGTTCATGATCATGTATGTATATAATTTATTTGGTGATAAATTTACGCATTAAAAAAATGTTTGAACAATTTTAACCACTAAAGAAGAATAATAAAGATGGTATGACCGCAACAAAGTCTCCAAATATTCATTAATTTCACAAAAAATAACACATTCAATAACATAATGCTCTAAATAAAATTATGCATTACTGACGAATAGTCTGGTTCTTAAACTTCATTATTTCAGAAACAAGTAAATTCAGATTATGCGTAACCTGAAGACTAGAAATGCCAGCAAGATATCAAGTTTAGGTCATTGCATTGATATCATATAGACTGGCAGGTATCAGCGCTTCAGGGAATCTAATCAACATGATAAGTGCCCAGCAAGTAATCAACAGCAGTAACGACATATTGACAGAGAAAAGTATGAAATTCGTAAGAGAAATATCGGATTTCCAATCTGATTTTGAAGGGTCTTTGATCTCCTTCCCCAACATGGATCGGAATTTAGTCAGATTCTCCATCTCACAGCATTCCAGCAGTAAGGTTGCCTTATCAAAGGTACAATTGATACCACTCTCTAAAATATCGAAAAAAATAAACCAAAGTATACTGTGAGTACAAACGTTCATTTATATATGCATTGGAGCGGACCATTTATTAATCAAAAAGATTATATACAGAACTTCTACGTTTAAAATTGTACCATAGTCAATTCCTCACCTTTGCCAATTTTCACCATATTCCGCATCACAAGAACAAATTGCTCCTGAAACAGATATCCTGTGGAGTTTCCCCCGCTCATTTGTGTTGTCCATTCGTCACTCACGAAAAACACACGAAATGTGTGATTGTAATTGCATGTCAAACCTTTCCTCAGAGGGTCATCTGTGCTAGTGCTTTCACAGTGGACAGATGTACCAATCCACAATACACATCCCCAGAAAAGAAGATGATTGATCAACCTCATGTCTATGATTAGATGGTTAATGATCGCATGCAGCAAACCTTTCCAATCCACGGTTAAAATATGAATAACGTTGGATGACAAATATGGAGGTAATATGTTGTTCGTGTTCATGTCAATGTATTAAAACGTACAGCATTCAAACTGCAATATATGATTGGTGAACTGTAAATTCAATTAGCTCGGGAGAAACTGGTTTATATATGTTAATAAACGAAGTTCTTATTGTATATATTACGTGTGTCGTCAGTGCTAGTCTCGATATTAGTAAGAAACACCAAATTTTTAAACTTCAGTCAAGCTACACGGTTTATGTCTCGACACTTGAAGCAATATCACAAATTTATCCTTCATGCCTGGTAATCATAACAATACACGTGCCTATAAAATAAATTACTGGCATTGTTTTGTTACATACCGGATAGATATTGTATAATAGAAAACTTTGTTTTCTTGAGTGACATCCTGTGTATTTAGATACTAAGAGCATTTCTAAAGATGATTATAGTAAATTGTGAATATACGCGACGTAACGTTATGCGCGAGTTATTTTTGTCAGTATTTCAAAGGAAAACTGAGTTTAATAGACCGGTAATGTAATAGAAAATTGTTTCGTAAGGACATACGTAGGTATTTGGTCCTTTAGAATATACAGAAAGTTCGTACTTTTTACTACATGATGATAAAGTTGGTACAAATATTTTGAAGTAGTATATATTTACATTTTACAAAATTACGTTACTTATAATGTTTTAAAATAATAATACAGCAGTAAGAGGTAATTCTTAATGAACTCTCTTTGAAGTTAAAGGAGAAAAGATCAGGCACGTGTAATTTAGTTTTATTGTTGGGAGACTGTGCGTCATTGTTCATTGTTTCTGGCATTGGATTAATCAGTTTGGTTCATTTTAGATTAGACCAATTTTATTGTCAGTACGTTTTCTGCGAATTATTTTTTCACAACCCAGTTGGCATATTATTATAACTGAATTTTTTATTAGTCGAATTTTAAAGTTGGACGATATTACATTTTAGATGGAGACGGAAAAAATAAATATTTGTCTGTCGGTTTTACAAGATGTTATGTGAAGCAACAATAATATAAAAGCTACATACGGTTTACGTAATCCACATCAATTCTAATGCGTGCTTAATAATTCCAACAAATTATCTAACACTTTCCGTCACAATTTTTTTGTTGCTGCTGTTGCATAGTTCATTTTGGCTAGTTTTTGTAGTTTTGTTGCTAACATCCCATTTAAACACAAGATGATAACTTTCTTCTGAAGAAATCAATTCTTTAGCTATGCAGCTAAATAGGTACTGTTTAGCGTAAGGCTTACTGAATGTCCAGCATCTAAAAATGACCGAAATGAGGAAATTAGCACAAAATATATGTTCATTAAAATTCGACCAAAAAAATAATGACGACGACGACACGCCTGATAACTAGTAGGCAAAATATTTGTGGAATCCACTGTGCAAAATTGACTATTGTGCATATGGTTAACATTCTTAACCCATGTAACCACATGTTCCTGCTATGAACGTTGTCCACAACAAATAACTGTTGCATGCATGCACCACAGCATTGTAATCGTGCTTTTTCGAAGCATATTGACGTACTGCTGTATATATGCATATACAGAATCAGGAGAAAGTACAAGAGCATCTGAATGAAAATGTGGTAACAATGTACAAGTTCCAGCATCGCTTTCTCTCCGTTTGCTACATTTTAATGGATATAAGTTGATCAGGATTTAGTCTTGATCTTACTTGCATTTATATTTCTTTTTGTTGTAAAAGTACAAATAATGTTCTTTTCGCCACTTGAAAATTGTTTGCTCTGTTGTTGGGCTTGCATACATTTTTATCTTCCTGAATTGCCATATTTGAGACAAATGTTTGAGTATGTTTGAGACAAAATGGTAACTAAAAACATATAATTAAATTCTATTGAAACATTTTTAAAGCCATCTTAAATCTCAGTTCATTTCTTAAAAATACGATTAATCGATAAAGATATGCGATAGATAATATATTTAAACATAAAATGGGATTTAACATAATTTTGTACATCACGCTTCATTTCAAATCAATTTTTTGAAGTTCGATATCCTCTGGGCAACTTAATATTAAACATCAACCAAAATTACACTTAAAATTTATTAATCAAGGTTGTGCATATTTTTTTACGGAACTCATTTATGATGCTTTACGGATTTATATTACAGAAGAATCATCTCATGCATCAAACCCATGTAGCATAAAAAATTCTCCGTTAGCTTAGGCTTAATAGTAGAGGCGTACATTATCAAACTTTAGCGAGACTTATGTTGAATAAGTATTTGGGCTTGAATTCTGTTTTTGCAGGTGTCATTGAAATGGATATGAGCTTCCTTGTGGAAAATATGAAAAGGTTTTTTTATAATTGTGTGCTAATATCAGGAAATGCTGAATATCAAGCCAATAAATAGAATAAGTTTCTGAAAATGGTTTAACACCGATAAAAAAGCCAACTTAAATAGGTAATGTAGTAAGGTCCATACCACAGGCAATGTGATTTGTACATAACGTCCGGAATCGAAGGTGTTCAATGGCGTTTTGCCAACCAAACGCAGTGGCTAAACTACGGTTGGCCCGGCCCGGGAAGCCCATGTTATGCATATGTTATTAATTTTTTTACGTATGAGCATAGGAATTCGACTACGTAGGAATGATATTCCACATAATAAATTGTAAATCTAAAAGTGCACTAGAATCCCCTAAACCTTTCAGTTACCTTACTTATTTTTATAGAGGATTAAATAGTATGCATTAAACCCGAGTTAATTTTACGCTGAAAACAATGTTTATAGGATAGGATAGGACGAATTGTTTAATTCAATTTAATTTCACCAAATTTAGGAAATATTTGAAAACTTTAAATTCAACTATCGTAATTCGAGTCATACCGAAACTTCAAGTACGAATTTTCATAAAAATCGAAATCGAACACGAATGTCTATAGAAATCGAATACGAATATTTATTGGATATGAGTATTAATAGAATACGAATTTCGATTAAAATCAAATACGAATTTCGATTAAAATCAAATACGAATTCCAATACAAATTGACTACAAATTTCGATAGAAATCAAATACGAATTCGGAAAGAAATCTAACACTAGTTTCTTCGAAAAGATTAAAGTATCCGTTACAAATCGAAAACGGGTTCCTTTGAAAGAAATTGCGAACCCGTCCTAAATCACGAACGAGTTTGTTCGAGATCTACTATAAATACTTAGAAATCGAACAAAAATTTCTCACAAGTCGCTTACACATTCGTTAGAAATTGAATACAAATTCGTTTGAAGTAGAATACAAATTCGTTAGAAGTAGAATACAAATTCGTTAGAAGTAGAATACAAATTCGTTAGAAGTAGAATACAAATTCGTTAGAAGTTGAATACAAAGTAGTTATAAGTTCAATGCCAATTTCTTAGAAATTAAAAAAATCGTTGGAATTTAAATACCAATTTCAAAGAAATTGAACACAAATTCATTAGGATTCCAAAACGATTGAGCTAACTGTTGGAATAAAACAATCTAATCTTAGAAATCGAATGGGCAAACTTAATAAAACGAACGAAATAACTTAAGAAATTACCGAAATGATTTTGGATTAGGAAATTTATATTCCTTAGAAGTATACCTACCGCAAAGCGAGTTAACTTTTATCAAACCAAGTTATTGTACTGAAATTTGAATTTAAGGTTAGGAATTTGAATTTGAACTATGCAAAACGACTTCGTCTGCTTCAAATCAAACCTACGTTTCTCATTACCAAATTTACATTAAATATATTATATTTATATGCCTAAACCAAATTATCGTTATCCTTATAAAATTAAAATTTCTGACACAATCCACTGATTGAGATTTTCCGCTAAAATTCTCGTTGCTAAACTCAATCAAATTTGCATTCTTTAAAAATCATTTTAACGCCCCACAATTTGTGAAATACAGTTCTTAAATATATTCAACCTACATTCAAATAATACAAGTTGAAATGAAAAACTAATTTCAAAGCAAATTCAAGACCGTAGTGTGAATTCAGTAAGTACTAAAAATTAAACGCTCTCATGCTAATATTTTGCATTTATTCATGCATTCTGTGTTTTGTGGAATAAGTATGATTCGATTTATTGATGAAAAAATTCAAAATTCCACGTTTCACATGAAAAGTTGGACGTTTAAAATTATTCTGAGGTTCAAAATTCAATACAATTTAAAACAACGAGCTTGAGTCTGCTTCAAAAGAACGCCTTTTATATGCTTACAAAATTAAAAGATTCGTTTCACAATTTGATAACATGTAAAAAACTTGATATTAAATTACTTTAAAACGTTCATTAAATTGAAACTTTTTTTCGAGGTATCATAATTTTTGAGTACTATATGTTCTGGCCACGGGCCCGGCCCCTTCGGGGCCCGGCCCGGGAAGCAACTTCCCTCTGCTTCCCTCGTAGTTTAGCCCCTGACCAAACGGGAGTTAGTGAGGTTTCCAATGATACACATAATTATTAAGATTCAATATTAATGGAAGTTAGCGAGCAATTCAACCGTTCTGAAAGAGAGTACATGCAAAAAGGGAAAGGGGGAAATATGAATCGTAAGCGAAAAGTTACAAGCAAGGGGATCCAATTTTTGGCAACTTTCCAAAGAGGATTTTTACAAGTGCTTTAGACAATATCAAATCATACTGAAAGTCACAAAATAGCTGCGGTCTGATGAAATCAATTGAAGTATACTGACCATAGTTTGTTGTAGTAAAATAAATACATGTTCTATACAAAAGGGTAAGCATCAAAATCAGCGTGTTTTTGGTTTAGTTAAGGGTTACTTATTTCACAATAGGAAGTGTAAGAAGAAGATGGAAACGATTAGTAGTGGCACGAGCTTGACTAGATACCTATTGACACGTGTCAGGGAATCCGGCTAAATGAGATGTGTGGGCTGGATCCCATAACGGGTGGAAATCTTTTTTTTTTGTCTCAGAATATGCTTATGGATAAATTGACATTTCTATAATTTTCGTTGAAGTTCAATTTTTTTAAATGCAAACAAAAAATTACTGGTTTCTTACTTTGGATTCTAGGAAAACTATTATCAGACAAATCATTTTAGTTACGATACGATAAGTTCTTACCAAAACCATATTTGACGGTTACATTGAAGTGAAAGCAAACATTTTGAATTTGTTTGGCGTGGTGAACTGTACCTGAAGTGGATGAAATGAGGATGTAAATCCGGGAGTGAAATCAGGAGATAAAAAGCTATAATTGAGGAAATCGTTTTCGCTAGTTTTCTTTTCAATTATGTCCAAATGTTGCTCACATTTTAATATTTTATTATGAAATTGTTCATGCAGTTGTTTTTACCCAATCATGGCATTGGAACTAGGACGGCCTATAACGCAAAACAAACGGATGCTAATATGATGATGTTCATTTGCCTGGTGAAAATGTTTCAAAAATTGTATGAGCATTATTGCGTTATTAATTTGACTAAAAACATGACAGAAATAATGCAGTGAAAGTTAAATATGCATTGTTTTGAAGTAATGAAAATCATTTTGGTTGACATGGTTTACCTATTATGAATACATGCTGAAAAACTTGTAAATAGGTGGAATATTGAATAGTGTTTATTTACATCAGATATTTTAATTACAGTCTACAGCCTTTTCTTTCATCATATTTACTTTCTCAAATCCACCAACATTCTTACACGATCTTAAACATATTAATATTTAAAATGTGCAAATAACATGCAAATGTGATAAATTGTAAACTTGAATTTTTAAAACTAAGAGACACTCTTATTGGTTCCCAACCCAGTTAAAAAAAATTATATCAGTAAATTACATTCCATTTCTTCAGTCCAGTACGTTCCCGAGTCTTATATATGCACATGTCTGCATTAGTTTATATATGCCTATAATATTCATTGTAAATTTTGCTTTTCATACCTTTTCAAACGTCAAGTACTTTTAGTCCACTTCCCAAAACCATTCCTTTAAACCGCTTCACTCATCTCAATTTCATCCAAAGGTGTCAACGTTTTCGGACACCGGGAAAAGCCCCAAAACACGAAGAAGCAAAAGAAGAAGAAGTTCACGAACAGGAAGACCAGATTTATGTTGGTGAGGTCGTGACACGGGAAGCTGTCAGATGGAATTTCCTTCTTGGTTGGCTGGTATTTTTCCAACTGACACCATTCGCACCAGAATAGCAGATGAGTTAACACGTCGCAGGTGCATCTGGCCCCACTATCTACAAATCAATCAAAATAAATACCAATTTTTTAAAGTTTATAGTTCTTCAAATCACCAGCCTCCTTACCCATAGCCTTAGCGTATTTTCAAAAAAAATCTTTACCTTTAGCAGACGCCACAACTTTCTCCATTTTCCCATCAAAATACTGGGATGGTACCCCACTTCCGCCGATACCTTTGTTACATTTGTCAGTTAGGAATACACCACCAATTTTTTGTTTGCAGGCCACAATTTTGGCTCTCTGGGGAAAAGCTTGGCTTGGGAATTCTCCGAGGATGAATGTCTCAGTACTGAGTACATATCCCCAGAAAAGAATCTGAAAGAAAGACTTCATTTTAAATATCAGGTTAAAGCGACTGGAGGTAACACACCTTTCAGCAGGACGAGTAAAAAATGAATGATGTCTGATCAGACGTAAGGTTCGATTATATAATATTCATGACTTCACTTGGAACTAGTTATATTTGCAGTCTTGTGAAATGGTTAATGAGGAAGCTTCCACGGTAATTAGATTTTGGAGGAACTTTTGAATCTATATGCTGATATCTTGGATGCTTATGTACTACAACTTAGTATACTGCGCGCCACAGCCACCGTTATTCGATATAGTCAAATCCGCACTCTTACGAGAAAATTCTTCATAGATCCCTCACATTGTCTAGAAAACCCAGTTCTGAAACATGCAAATGTATGATGTTCAACAAAATATTATACATGGTATACCTTACATACATATTTCCAAATAAATGACAGTACACTTTGTTTCATTTATTAAATTTTGATTATTAATGAGTAAGTAGAATTTCACTAGAGAGAAAGTCGTAGTTTCCGGTTTCCAGCAAAAAGTAATTCGTACCTAGTTTGAAAATTGAGGACAAGACTTCATTAAAAATATGAGACTTCAATGTCAGTGACAGTATTGGGCTTTTGTAGCAATAGTAAAGATATTTATAAGTGTTAAAAAAGTGTTAAAAGTAGATAAATATTTCTTCATATCATAAATATGTATCTTATATTTCAATTGAACAATTATTTAACTTTGACGACTACATATGACAGCAGTGGATGTTCTTTCTGAAATTTCATGAGAAAGATTCAGTAACTAGGCACGTGGATGTAGGCATTATTGTTGGGAGGCTGTTACGTCATAGAAATTGTTACGGAATAAACGTCGTATATTTAGTTTAACCAATTATGAGTAAGTTTGAGATCCAGTGCGAGGTGAATTTTAGTATCGAAGAAATATTGTAGCATTGAAGTTTATTTTGGGCTTTTTTACACACGATCGTGGAGTTGAAAAATATAAAATCTCGCTTACCCGTTTTGACGTCTACATTTCTTCTGTATTGCTTTTACAATGAAACGGAAACAATTATAATTGGCAGGTAATATCAAAAGTTATATATAATTTGAAAGTTCGTCATGAAAGCTGAGAAATTAAAACAGGACTAGAAAACTTACTTGTTTTGATCTATTATGATGCGTATTATATGTGGATTTGCTGAGAAAATGAAGCAGTTGAGCATAATATATTTACCTCGTTTTTTATACATTTGTGTAACATTATTTCAATATATGTACATTCCATATTTTGGATTAAGTACTTTCGTGGAAGGTTGCATAGCTGCACTTATCTACTTGTACCTACGAAAGACGTAAAAAAAAAGCGGTCGAGTAGAGAAAAGTGAGAGAAAATTATTGCATTTTTTCAATTAATTAAAAATTATCCCTACGAACTGCAAAATGATTACTTTCAAAGCTAGGTATAGGGTTAACCATTCGGTCGTCTTCAATTTAAAAAATCAGTCCTATACACTTCCCATATGGCGAGGCGGCACTCGATATATTATTCGTAGTGTGTATTTTACAAGATAGATTTTGTGCAAAATGAGTAGTTACATAATTTTTTATGAGCTGTTGAAGTGCAAAGTGTGTATAGTGCTATTCGAACATGGACATTTTCCTAGAGGAAATTGGATCAACAATGCAACTTCCAAATATATTTTTCAGGCCACTTATTACCGAAAACCGTAATACTAGAGATGGGCAAACTTTCAAGACGAACGATTATGAATAATGCTTTTCACCGGTTATACTACTATACTACTACCCGGTTTCTCATCTTGCCTCTTTTAGACGGGGCATGAAAATGTAGGCTGAATCCGGTGTTTGACAACTTGTTGCTGTGGATTCGACGTCCTCTCTCTGCGTGTTATTACGTATAATAATGCTTAATCCTGTATAAAAAGAGTGCATACTTTTCTCTTGCGATTCGCAATGTTGTAATACCAAACCAAATATCAAATTAGATTTAGAACAAGATGGGTTGGGTTGTACTTTAAAATACGCGTTTTAATGTTAGCAGGGACGTTGCTGTTGCTAAGAAGTGGGGATATTCTAGACAAATCGTACACAGACAGTCAGTTCCCAAGTTAGGCCTTCTGGTATCTTCAATAAAAATAGCACTTAATTGATTTTAGTATTCTTTGGAGAAAGCGGGTAGAACAGAAACTGCAACATACTTGAAAACATTTGAGAACGCAGAATATGTTGATACCATGCCATTTGATTTATGCTTTTATAATGTGCGGTTTCTGAAATATGAATTAAAACACGAATAGCGAATCAGCTTTGCAGAAAAGAAAATCAACGAATTTTTGCGCAAAGTTCATAATAAAATTGAAAACACGACATGCATATTAGTTTTTTAGAGTTACGCTTTTATTGAAAAGTTTATTTAGCAATTTATCCTCTAAACTACAACATTAAATACTGTATAAGACAGAAATCCAACAATTATTTATTTATGAATATTATTTCGTAATAATCAGTATTTATTTACATTTACTCCAAATAAGACAATGCAATAGACAGACTTTCCGTCGTTCAGTTCTAAAACTCATTTAAACTAATTAAACTAATTTATAGCAGGTAAATCCAAATTATTCACAAACCTGGTCTACAATTTTAAATACGTCATGATATAAATTCACATCATTTCAATAATTCGTCTTGGCGTCGGCCCATCAGGAACCCTTAGCACAAAAAGTCCCACGCACACAATCGACATCATTAACCAGATATTTCCACAGAAAAGGAAAAAATTCTTGGCAGAGATGTCGTGTTTCCATTTAGGCAAATTTGAAGGAACTTTCAATTTCTTCCCTCCCGGAACGTATCGGAATTCAGTCAGATTTTTCCTCTCACAGCATTCCAACAAGGAGCTTGCCTTCTCAAAGGTACAATTTATTCCACTCCCTAAAATATCAAGCAAAATAAAACCAATGAGTATTGTCAGTTTTCACTTTCATAATTTATTATTCTGCAGTGTACCATTCAAGTATAAAAAACACAAATTGTTCACAATTATTTTTTACCTGTGGCAATATTCACCATACTCCGCATCACAAAGAAAAATTGATCCTGAATCAGATATCCTGGCGAGTTTCGTCCACTCATTTGGGTTGTCCATTTGTCACTCACAAAAAACACACGAAATGTGTGACTTTGATTGCAAGTCAAACTTTGACCTGTCCCGAATGTGCCATCTGTGCTAGGGCCTTCACAGTTGACTGATATGACAAGCCACAGTATATATCCCCACAAAAGAAGCTGATTGGTTGACCCCATCGTTAGATTGTAGCGATTTGATACAGCACACCTTTCCAAAGCACGGGTAAAATATTACTGACTCTGTATGAAAACTATCAAACCAATATATGCGTTTGTTTATTTGAACTTCAGTTATGAGAGGGGAACTCTACGTTAAATTAGCTTACGAGAAACGGGTAAGATAAAGTTTATTATTCTCTTCGTGCCTTTCCGACAGTACTCTATGCGTGAAAATACTGAACACAATCAAATTTTAAAACTCGATTCAAACTCCCAGATTTATGTATATGTCCCATATGCATATATGCATTTAAAATATCGTTTTCCCATAAAACTAGACTTCACACCATTTGAACCAGTATTAATTTCTTAGATATATGATATATCTTGTATGCTATAAAACTTAGTTTCACTTGTGAACATCTTGAATGACATCACTTTTATTTGGCAACCAAGACTATTTTTGGAGTGTGAGAGTGGGCGTCGAATTACCTGTCAATAATTAAAATTATGTACGTAAGTAACACAACGTTATGCTCAAGTAAAGTATGGAGAGGTTCTCACAAAATATAGCATCGTCTCGAAAATAATTTGATTGTCTGTAAAATGAGTTTCACTAGAATGGTAATATGATAGAAAGTTGTTTCATAAAAAGTTTATTCGTCGCGATAGAAAGTACCAGAAGTTAATATATTTCCTACTGCATGATTACTTGTATTTTGAGCATAAGTGTACCATTATTGTATGAACGCAGCATAACGATTTTTTTTTAAATAATTGGGCTGTAGAAGGAAAGTTGAAGTAAAATCCCTTCAAAGTTAAAGATTAAATGACCAGACATGTGTAACCTGGATTAACATAGGGAGACAATACCTCATGTTAGAAAAAATTGTGTCTTGAAGCTTTGAAGAGCATAATGAAAATGTTTTTCTAGTATATTTGAAAATCGATATGATTTTGGAAGGTGAAAGCAACGAGCCAATTTCTGGCCAATATCAAATCGGCACATCCACAAGTTTATTGCAGCAATACAAATATCTAGTGATATGCATGTACTATAAGTGTGGGAGGAAAAAGAAATGGGGAGTAGTGGCATGAGCATGACTTGATACATTATGGCACGTGTTGGGGAATCTAGCTAAATAAGATTTGGGATCGGTCAAATGACAAGTGAAATTTCCTGATTTTTTTTTGGTCTGAGATCATGCTAAGCAAATTGACATTTTATTGTTTTGTCATGTTTTGTAGAAGTATAAAAAACTAAACAATTTCCCATTGGTCTCTTCTACTATGGATTTATTCTTAAACGTTCCTACCAAAACCAGCAATTAGACTTAAGAGAAACTGATGACTATGTTTATATAATAATAAAAAGGATGCTTATGTATATGTACTTTGATCTTGTATATTTTGTTTAGTGTTATATGGTTTTTCGGTGCTTAACCACTGTATTTTTTCCCGGTGTAATTGAACGTCCAGAATATATCGGGTACGGTACAGTGTCTATGAAACCGAGTTTTGAATTATTATGAAACAAATGTATGCACGTTGTTCCCTTAAATAGCAAGATATTCTTTAGTTACGTGCATAATTCCAACTGAAGGGAAGTACATTTTTTACAAGTTATGATTGTTAATGAACCAGTATCGCTTTTATATAGAGAAAGTTGTAGTTTCCTGTTTCTGGATAACTTATGTAGCAAAAAGTAACGCGAACGAAACTTTTCATTGTATTTGAAAATTGGGACCAAGACTTCATTGAAAATGGGAAAATTTATTGTTAGTGATAATACAATAGAATGTGCTACTGAAGCAATATCAAAGGTATTTATTTGTGATAACAAATTGTTAAAAGTTGATATTCAAAGAAAATATGTCGACAAGTATTTCTTCATAGAAGAATATGTATCGTATGTTTCAATTGATCTGAACTGAATTATTTAACTTTGGTGACTCCATATATAAGACAACAATGGGTGTTTTATTGTGAAATTTCTCGTGTGAAAGGTTAAACAACTAAGCACGTGGATGTTGACATTAATGGTGGGAGACTGTAACGTTATAAAAGTTCTTACTGTATAAACGTCTTATTTTTAGTTTAATCAAGTAAGATTTAAATCCGGCGCGAGCTGAATTGTATTATCAGTAAGAAAGTTTTTGTCAGTAAAGTTTCTTGTATCATTTTTACACACGAGCGATCTGATTTTCTATAAAGTAACGGGAAACAGGTTTTGACGTCTAAATCTCTTCTGTATTGCTTTTACAATGAAACGGACGTGAATCCGATAATTGAAAGATTGCTTTAACAGATTTGTAATTTAAAATTTCGTCAGGAAATCTGAGAAAGTTTCAGATGACTAAATAATTTACTGGCTTTGGTCTACTCTGTGGCGTACCATATCTAAATTTGCTGAGAACATGCAGCCATTTTCCTAGTTTTTTTAAAAGATTTGATTGTTAACCAAGGATTATAAATAATTCTCGTCACCAGTTGCACTCATTGTGTTCTCTGTTTGTGTTGCTGTGTAAATCCGAGTTTTTTGCACAGAAAAGGGGTGCATACTTTTCAATTGATTCGAATGGTATAATAGAGAGCCTTCTATTCTCTTATATTACATTCTAGAAAAAAGAGAATTTTTGTGCTTCCTAATCCACAATAATATTAACACTGATGTTATTATTATATTGATCTGCGTGTGATCTACTTTTCGCAGGCATTGTTGTACTTTTCATGCGATATGACGAGTTCTAATACGTAATATGGTAAACAGTTCAAAACAGTACATCAGCCAGATACCTAGACTTCAGAATGAAAGATGTTATTGCTATGAAAAAGGGACATTCTGTGCCAAATTTTACACAGTCAGTTCCCAAGTTATGTCTCCTAGCATCTTCAATAAGAGTAACAATTAATTGTATGCAGTGTTCATTGGTGAAGGCGAGCAGTTCAAAGAGTATAACATCCTGGAAAATATTTTCAGACGCAGAATAGTTTGATGTCTTGCAAATATGGTTTATGATTTTTTATTACGCCAGTTTATAATAAAATTTAAAAAACAGCGTAGTTTTTGGAGATACACATTTAAGCATTGGTAAATGAATTTATTTACAAATTTTAGTCATTGAAACAGTATATTATAGATAGCATGATGAGAATAAAGTCTGCAGAAATTGAATTATTTCACAACAGTCAACATTTAAACAAAGATACTCGGAATAAAATAATACATTACAGACACACCTTCAGTCATTCAGTCCTTAAAACCATTATTTAAAACAGGTTAATACACATTATCTACATACCAAGTCTACGGCTTTAGATGCCTGAAGTTTTCAACTTTAGATCACTTCAATGATTTGCCTTGGAGGTACGCCAGCATACTATCATGATAATTCCAAACCACTTGATCAGCAGCATTAAGATCAGATTGATAGAGAAAATAACTAAATTCATGGAAGAGGCATCGTATTCCATATCAGACGTATTTGTCATTGTATTCAGCCTCGTATCTCTTTCGTATCGAAATTTAGTTAGATCCCCCATCTCACAACATTCCATCAAGTAGGCTGCCTTGTCAATGGTACAATTTATTCCATTCTCTAAAATATCACACCAAAAAACCATTAACTGTTGTCGGCATTTTTCAATCCTATAAATTTTAATTTCAGTGGCTAACCATTTAAATATTCAGAAATGTGTACAGATATTTGGTTGTAAAATAAATCGATTGTCGTTTCTTACCTTCAGAGATTTTCACTGTACTCCCCATCATAAGTAGAAAATGGTCCAAAATGAAATTGCCTGATGAGTCTCGGTCACGCATTTGGGTTGTCCATTCGTCACTCACGAAAAACACACGAAATGTGTGATTCTGATTGCAAGTCAAACTTTGACCTGTCTCTGGAGCTTCAGATGTCGTGGTACTTTCACAGTTGACAGATGTACTATACCATAGTACAAATACCACCAAAACAAGCTGAATGATCGACCCCATGCCAGTAGTTAGATTTTAGCGGTTGTATGAAGAACACCTTTCCAAAGCACGGATAAAATCTTACTAACTCCAAAACATCAATGATATCGATGGAGTATACTGTTTGTACGTTTCTTCGCTGCGGCTTGTCAATACATTGGAACATAATACTTGAAATGCAATTATGATGGATGCGTGTGAACTTTACTGTGAGTTAGCTTTTGAGAATATGCTTATGGTATATATCAAGTGCGGTTTCATCCCTGCAGTAGTCTATGCGACATTTTATTGAGCGCAGATATATTTAAGCGTGGTCAACCTACACAATTTTTATGTAAAATATGCATTTACGTTTATGACTTTATGATATATTTATTTGCGTTTTTTTGAAACTATGAGCAATTCCTAGAATGGAGAAAGTGGGCGTCGAATTACCTGTTACTACTGAACATTTTGAACATACGTACATAAGGCGGTGACGGAATTTTCGTGTCAGCAGTTTAAAATTCGGTCTCTCACTAAAAATATGGTATTTTGTAGGAAATAATTCGATTGTCTATACATTGGCTATGATAGATTGATATGGAAACAGAAAAAGGTTCCAGAAGAGCAAGGTAACAATTTATTTAGTCGATTTGATAAATTTTACATTTGTATTTTGAAAGAACATTCGTTTTAAATTTTTATATGTGCATACATATGTATGTGCCATTGCATGGGCGTTGCCTTACGATGTTTTTTTAAATAGTAAAGCAGTGCCTGTAACTTTTGCTTCTATTTTAGTGAATTTATAGGTTCAAAGACCAAGCACGTGTTAATAAGATTTACCACGGCAGTTCATGTCTTTCGTTACAAAAGTTTAAACTTGTATTCTTTGTTATATTCATTACGTAGTAATTGTAGATCCAGCGAATCGAATGTTTTTTTGCTAAATTGTGTAATCAAATGTGTTTTCAGTCAGTAAGTTTACTTGTAATAATTTTCACAAACGATCTGTTTTATAACTTCATGTTTTATTAGTACAATTAATACTTGATATACATCATTTTAAATTCAGACGGGAAAATAAATAATTGGCTGTCTGATTCAAAAGATGTGCAATCGTAAAGTTCAATAGAAAAGAAGAGATATTAGGAACTTGTTATGCATGTTGTTCTCCACCAATAGATATAAGTTTTTACTTAAGTTACACAAGTTGAAATGGTGTTCTCATAGTAAATTGGCTAACGAATTTTTGTAAAATATTTTTTGTGCTTGCATAAACCGATTTTTTGAAACGCTAACTTTCCCCGCAATAATTTTTTTAAAATATATATTCAACTGAATACAAACTGTTAAGCTTACTAATTGGTCTATAAATAACGATGAGCTAATAAGGAAATTTGCACATCCATACATTAATATATGCCTGCTACAAGTTTCAATTTAATATGGAGCTATGTATATTGTTGCATGTATCATGTCAGGATTTTTGTGTTGAAATTTTCACCTATGATATTTTGACGGATGAATGGACCAATTTCACAAAAAAAACTTTAAGCTAAAGTACAGTAATAACGACATGGCTTATTATTATGTGGTTGTATTTTCTTAAACTCGTGATTTGTAACATTGGCATTTGTAGATGTGGTTTCGATTTCTAACCAATGCCACAACTTCTTATTGAGGAACGGAACATGAACTGTCAGATTGCCGACGTGCTGCTGTGCAAACGGATTCAGGAGAAAGCATTAGAGCACTTCACTCATGTGGTGGTTTTATTGTTCACATCTCACCTTCGCTTGCTACGGTATCCTGTGCTTAGTTTGGTTATGTTTTGGGGTGGATACTTTTAGCATTTATTTTGCATGGAAAATCTTTTAAAGTAATCCCGATGAAAACTTAACGGTGCATGTAACTCCATCTTGTTTTACGAACTTCAATGCAATCGGAAACCTGAGTTCACTAATTCTATGGTTAATAATGTGTACCCATATTTACTGCATGTCGCTGCAAAACGTTTGCGTAGAAAGATAAGTACGCTTTGACTAAATACATTGTATTTAGCAAAAGTCATGCCGTTTGAGAGATCTCTGTTCAGTGGCTTCCAGAATGTATACCTTGCTTTTGGCCAAGACTGCAAATTAAGTATTGCAATAAAATCCAAAGATTTCTAAATGATTGTTTGACAAGTATGCAAAATAACATGGTCATGCATTATGCTTCTAATTTTATAAAGCCAGGTCTGTTTCGTTTTTTTTGGTTTGAGTAAGAAACAAATTTATTTTGATGTGGTTTTAATTGTCAAAATGTGCAACAAGAGCGAAACGTGCACAACGTGCCCAAAATGTTTCCACTATATTCAAATATACAAACAGCATGATTTTGAGTACTTCCACTTTTTTTCCAGGAAGGTCGCGTTCGATGTATTCGGAAAGCCAGAATTAATTGAACACAAAATTCGATGTCAAGTGCAACATTAATTACGCTTACGAGGTGTACATTTCCTGACTTAAATTTCACAGGTGGCAGGTTGTTTAAATGTTACAATATATCACCAAACTTTTCTTTCTTTTTAATTGGGTATTCTGACATGCTTTGATGATTGTGACCTTAGTGTTAGTGTTGAAGTATAGAACTGTTGCAAACATAGCATTAAAGAAATGTCAAGGGAGAACTTTGAGTGACAAGAATATACCTCAAAGTGGTGCCGTGCATAAAAAAGGAAAAGAGAAAGCCACAGATGGAGATGCAAGCCGCTTGTGTCTAGAAGAATCTCGTTCAAAACCCATCTCCCTTTTTGCACCAAGAAATATAAAAATATCCTAACTTTTGAGCTTATTCACTAGGACGTTACTATTATATTTTCTCGGTTTAAATTTTAATGACTTATGTGTAACCATTACGTTGTGATTCGATTCAATCACGACAGGATAAAGTGGACAGTTTTAAGACCGAAAGAAAATCAATTATAAATGGGGTTTGGTAGACGTTTAAAGAATAAGCCTTCCAGTTAATATTAGTTTAGTTATAGGTTATGTAATTCGGTGAAAAGTAAAAGCTATATGTTTAACATAACCTAAAAAATTACTTATTACTTATGCTAAACGACCAATTAATTTTGCATAAAACAAGACGTTTCGTTAGCTCATTTTTTTTTTGCTTTTGCTTTCAAATATTGCTCAATATGCTTTCATACTTATAAAAAGATGTTCCTTGAACTTTTGGAGAAACCGAATGCCGCGAAAATGAGATTTACCAAGATTGAAAATCGTTTAAACAAAAATGTAAGTATTTCAGAACAAACAATATCATCATTATAAATTTCTATGCAAGTAGTTGTGCAAATTGCTGTTTACGATACCAAAATTACTCATCCATTAAACATGAAACAATAGACCAAGTTATAGTTGACTAAACATTTTTTTGATACACCATCACTAAAGTCTAACAGATTATGTGCTTTCCTAATAAATCATATTCACAATAGCATATCTATCCAAATCACGTAAAATATTCCATACAAGAAATAATTGATCTTTGTCGTATTTTTGAAAGTAAACGGTTTTGATAAACTTTTTTTTTGTGACGCAGTTGCCTGAATACATGTGAATGAAAACGTGTTTGATGTAGTCTAAAAAATATGAATGAATTTCCTTTGAATACTTTGTCCCTTGTTACCCTGGAAAGTTTGTATGCTATGGTGCATGAATAATGCACCATTTTACAGGAATCAAAATTTGAATAGATGTGACAACACATATCTTAACCTTTTTTGTTATGATGTAAATGTTGAAATTTTGGTTAACCAAATCATATTGGCTAACACAAATCTCTAAGTAAGCTTAGTGGTTATTTTACAAGTGACCACAATAGAATATTATTATAATACTTATTTTGACGAGTCGTAATATATTGAGCTTGAAAAGAGTTATGAAAACAGTAATGCTTATATGTACTCAAAGTTGAGTTGTACTACAAAGCTTCGAAATACGTTTGTGTTTTGATTTGTGTGATTTATCAAAATCTAAAGGGTGGGTTCAATATTATTTCAAAATACGTTTACAAAATAAAATGAAAGAACATTCCATTTGTTTTATTTTGAGAAAAGAAACGTGCACTAATACATTGACTAAGGAACATTTCGAATATCATGAACATCTACTCGATAGGTACTATTTCTTCCTTCTTCTAAAAATTGTTCTAAAAAATCTTTCTAGAACATTCTACGAATTGAAATCAATTTGAAACAAGTAAATAGCCTCCTTGGTAATATATCGCAATATGATGCACACGGTCTACCATGTGCAACATTTTAGTTTGTGAAAGTACATTACTACTTTTGCTCAGTATACATGGCAGTCATACATCTAAAAACGTGCACCTTAAATTCAGATTTTTTGGTGAAAGTTGTCTGCATGTAAAAACGTATGAAAGTGAAAGCAGAAAACAGACTCAAACTTCTTACACTAGAAACAGTAGCTTGTTAGCTGTACGGAAAGAAAGAGAGTTCCTGCGTGTTACCATTTCGGTGACTTTTTCAGACCTTACAACATGGCCCATTTATCTTTGGATTCTACAAACCAAACAAATTATATTGAAGTTGGAACTCAATCAAGTCCACTATCGATGAATAACTTTTGGGAAAGGTTCGCTATTTAGTATTTTGGTGTATTTATTTATGAAACCGTGAAAGTAATATATTAAATGACTTCGTTTTCAGAGTATTTTACATGGGCCTCCAGACTGAAAAATACTACACTCCTATTCTTTGCTTTGTTGGGGTACTTGGAAACTTTCTTTCTCTACTTGTATTCCTAATGGATACACAATATCGAAGGCAATCATCCTCATATTATCTTTCAGCCTTGGCTGTGAGTGACACTAGCTTTTTGTTCAGTTTGTTTGTGGTGTGGTTAGAGACTGCGGTTGGGGACATAATTACATCTGCAAAAGTGTGTCCATTAATTATGTATATTGGACAGGTGACGTGTTTTGTTACGGTTTATATAACAGTGGCGTTTTCTGTTCAAAGATATCTTGTTGTCCACTTTCCATTAATGAGGGTATATCATTGTAGAAAGAGTAAAGCGAAGATTATCATTTGCGGAATAATCGTTTTAGCTTTGATAATATTTTCGTATGTTTGGTTTATCGCAGAAGTAATTGAGATCGAACATTCAACGGGATACATAAACGTATGTAGTGTATCGGAGCGTTACTTTGATGTCTCGGAAATAGCAAACTATGTTGATAGTGCGATAACACTGATAATTCCGTTTTTTATTATTGCGTATTTTAACCTAAAAACTGCCTTAAAAGTTTGCGAATTGGGGAGGCAACGTCGTCTTATAACGGCAGCGGCTTCAATATGTAATAAAGCAAATAGGGTTGTGAAGGACAGCAAAGGAATAAAGACACAAAAACAAGAAATAGCCCTTCCTACAACTCAGCATGGAACTCGTGACTGTCTTCAAATCATAAAACTGCCACTTGCATACGTCGACACTGTTCGAGTGATTCCCGAACCAGTTTACAGGGTTAAGAAGAGATATATAAAGCAAAAATTTGAATACTCGGATGCTCATGTGACCAAGACGTTGTTGCTGGTTTCCAGTGTGTTTCTTGGGCTGAATCTGCCTATGCATGTGATTCGATGTACCCAGTTTATACAGGTAAAAGTTTTAAACTTTCGCTTCGATTTAAAAACATACTTTGTCAAATTCTGTTGAGTAAACACAAAGTCCGGCTTTCAAGTGCAGATGCACACATGTCACTTTCAAAAGCAGTGAATCCATTTTCTCTTGAGACTGAACACGAAGATTTTTGATTTCATATTTGTTCGTGTTTGAAAGCATGTAAAAACGAATGCATGTACACACTGCCATTTAAAAAAAACATGTATTAAAAAGTAGATTTTGATGTTTATGCAGAATTTAGGTAAACAACTTCAATCAGATTTCTAGTAATAATTTGTGAATTGCTTATTTTAGATTGCTCGTGGGATCCATGTTCGAACTGAAATTTTACAAGGACTTCAACCATGGGCCAATATGCTGTTCAATACCAATTTCGCAGTTAACATGATTCTTTACTGCGTTATTGGTAGAAACTTTCGGAATTCATTAAGAAAAGTGCTACGTCGACTGAAATGAAAATAAACCAGAAAAACGAGCTTAAAGATGACTGATGGTAAACATGTTTTGTAATACGTTGATTCTATTATGATTGTGTAATTCAATGTATATGCATATTTTAATGACATTATAAATTCGAGCTGATCAAAGGCGCATGTCGAATTCATGAGTGTGACTGTAGAAAATCTTTGCATCGTTCCCAGGAACAGTTTGTGAAGCACCTTTCATAATTATTATTACGCAATTTGTAATGGAACGTTGCATAAATGACTTGAAAATTCGAGCAAAAATGTTCGGAGCAAAAAAAGCACTTCATTCCAATGAATGCAGGTTCTCCGATTGATGTAAAGTCCCATGATGACTTATTCCATACACTGGCCTTTTCCATGTGTACATTTGCCCCGCAATGGGAACTGATATCCGTTTTAGAATTTGCTATTATGAGAACTAGTCCAAAAGCATATTTTGTTGCTAATTAGTATCCATAAATTATTATAAAATGTAGGCAAGTTATGCTAAAAATCGTATTTCAGAATATTCCTTGTATTAAATTTAGTCAAATACGTACTATCAGAGGTAGAAAAATAATTGTGTATCACAACCATTTGGTGCAGAATACCGTGTACTAAATAATTCATTTGTAAATACGCAAGGCTTTGATGTATGCATGTTTCGATTTTATTTGCATTTCAATTGAAGATAAACTTTGAGCAACATTTTAGCAGACTCCTGCATCGTACACGTGTTTTTTATTTCATCATTTGGAACTCTCTTCCCAGTAATCGGAGCCTCGGAAAATTAGATATACGCGGGCATGATATTTAAATTAGACTGACAAGTATTCTGAAAGACGCTATAGAAAATGTGGGCAAACATTTTAAGTTAAACACAACAGGACTGGAAGTATCGTGGAGCATGACAAAAAATATCTATTATTTAAATTCCAAGAAACGAGCCATGTTAATTGTTTTTTTACGCTCTTTATCACGACTGCAATGCAAATTTCAACTAAAGTATTTAATATTTAGTATGCATGCATATGGAGTTATTTCGTTCACTAAATATGTTTTCTAATTTCTTATGAAAATTAAGCAGCAACAAGAGCTCTTCTGAAAGTTCGCAGAACTTATTTAATATATTTTATTTTCAGCAGCGTAAAACCTTTAAAACTAATTCAACATATTGCTGGTGAAAGGTTTTCTGGAAAACATTGAAATGCTTTTGAACCGGAATTGTGGGTAGATGACAAATGCATAATTGTATTGTCATGAAATTTCATTCCAAAAACCTGTACACTAACATGCACACAAAGCGCATACAAACATATGAAATACTAAACTGTGTGCGATTGGCGTAAAAGTTCTGATTTTTTTGTACAAATTTTGCATAAGCGAACGTGAGCTGACAATGGGGAATACACTCTCGTTTTATTGCACTCGAATATTCATATCAGTGTAAGACAAGGCTCAAAAAGATCACACTCACTAACGTGTAGCTATGGACCAAAATCGCTAACTTCGTACACAAAACATGGTTTTCTACTTGGCTGTTTTTCATGCAATGCGGAGAGGCTCCATTAATTAACATTAACAGACTATTTTGCGGAAACTACTTCTCAGGCTCTATCAACGTGGTATAGAGTTTTCGAAATCAAAGGACCTTCATTTTTTGTTATGTTAGTAAATGGAGCCTCTCCGTGGTGTTTATGGAGGAATTTACACAAAGAAGTTAAATAATATAAATATAGTCTAGAGTCATCAGAAACTTTCTATCTATGAAAACTTCAATGAACAGGGATTTCGAATGGAAAGTAGTATCAAATATTTCACAACACGACTTACTATTTATTCAACCAAGCTGCGTGGTATTGAACGGATTACAATGAAGTGTTCATAGTTGCTAATCATTTTGATAAAATATTGTTTTGTTGCATTCATAATACATATAGTATACTACAAAGCTTTCTTTCAGTTGTGAACAGCATGATAAAAGCAGACATCCAATCCTGCCAATAGTCAAAATTTGAACAAACGCGCAATTTTTATCAGCACTTGGAACTTCGAGGAAAATTGTCATTATGTCTCAAATAAAATTTCATTGTTGTACAAATGATTATCAATGAATTGATAATGTAATTGAAAGTTGTCTAGAAGGACCTAAATATGTAGATATTTGTCGGTTTATAAAATGCCAGACGTTCATATTTTTCTTACTGTATGATGACACATTGATCTAATGGAATTACACACCGCTATGGCATGGTTTTTACACGTGCCATCAAGCTGACAGAATTTGTGTAGAATTAGATACAAAACTACTTTGAAATATTTACACCTACACCAACATGAAAATGAATATCGAAACAAAAAAAAATTGTTGACAAATAACTTTCATAATTGCTCCCACAAGAAATACCGTGGATTTGGGATAAACAAAACCATGTTTGTTTGGACGCATTTTAGTTGCAGCTTGCTAATGATTAGGTTCATAACTGTTTTCTGCATCCAAAAATTCAGAAGTGAGTAATTCTGGGCTTCAATAGTTTTGTTGTGGTTCGTACGTCATGTGTCATTCAAAATAACAATAGCTCACACAGGTTTCATGCTTTTTCCATAATTCCGTAGGAGGATAAGAACAAATGTTGTTTTTACGTTTTAATAGGCCGAATGTTATGAAACTCCGGACACACATTAGTTCGACTGCATTGCAAAACACTCATTTTCTCATTAAACCACAACAATATATATATTTGATATTGTGAAAGCAGCGTACTGTTATTAAGCACGCGCTACAAGTCAAGTCAATAAAACAGTGTTTATGAGGCACAATAGATGCTAAAAGGAAATATATTGGTTTCCTAACCATATGTGTTGAAATACCACACACATAATCATGTAAAGACATGATATGTCGTATTTAGGATATATATTGGTTCAACTTGCAATTTTCATTAATTTGTGATTCGTATTTGGCAAGGCGTAAGCAACAGTTCACTCTCTGCCATGATTAAATGTAAAACAATTGACATCCATTAAGTAAAATACCAAAATTTAGTCAAAACTGTTAAATAGTTTATTTTTAGAGTGGAATTGACCAAACATTTCTCAAAGGAACTAACCTTAAGTTGTGCAAAAGTACAAAATGAAAACATCTACTTTCACTGAAAATTCGGAAATTGCAACATCCCAGCCAAATATAATTATTCAATAAATGCCAAATAGCCCTACGGTACTTTACCATCAATCTATTGAAGAAATTTCTACAGTTGTAGTATCCCAGCCAAGTTCAACAGGTCAGCAATTGGCAAACCCGCCAGGGATTTTTGGTCGTTTGTGCAATAGTGTTACTGGTTGCAATGGCGACATTCTATTTTTTTCTGTCGGCATTTTGCTAGTTATACTCTGCATTCTAGCTTTGTTTGTTATTTTGTCAGTGAATATTTTCAAAGGTATAGGATAAACTCAAAAGAGCACTGCACAACATATTGTTCTAATAATAACAAAGGCGCATCTGTCGTGTTTGTAATATTAAATGAGTGATCACTTGAAGAAAAAATAAGCAACTATATTTTAAAAAAATTTATTGACTTATAATATTGGATTGATCGTACATGTTGTGTTTTAAGAGTCAAACTTGTCACTAAAACAGTGGATGGGCAAACAGTTTTAATATTCAAAAGCACGCCAGACAAACCCAAATTTTGTTGTAATTCAGGGTCTGTTACAAACCGGCATGAAAACAATTCTGTTGAATAATGGATGTTGAACTTCCCACGTTACAGTTGCGTATACTGTATATAAGTCCACATAAATTATTTAAGAAATTAAACAGTTATTATTTATCATGTGCAATTGAAATGTACCCTTAATGTAAGTATTGAACGCTGATTTCAAAATGCTATTCACCGTGAAAATCCGTCAACGAAGACCGGAGCCAAGGATGGATACCTCAAATCTTCTATAGTTACGCTGCCATTAGACATGTATGATCGCAATTCGCTCTGCGAAATATTTCTGGGAAAAGGGAAACAGTTGGTTGACAAGGGACGCGAGTCTACATGCCAAAGTCTGCAAGTAAAATACCCTGGTGATGATCAATTCGATTGACCCTGTGGTTGTTATGTTATTGTAGTGAGTTATACTTGTAGTACAGTCTGCTATTCGATGAGCGATTGACAAAACACCAT
Organism: Entomobrya nivalis; assembly: GCA_034695485.1. Classification (NCBI taxonomy): domain Eukaryota; kingdom Metazoa; phylum Arthropoda; class Collembola; order Entomobryomorpha; family Entomobryidae; genus Entomobrya; species Entomobrya nivalis. The sequence continues at coordinate 24,248 of JAQFZH010000085.1, read as the reverse complement.
TGGATTGATCGAATTATCAAGAGCAAGTAGGAGGTATATGAAAGATTATAATTTTAGCTGAAGTGAAAAGGTAATCCTCCTGAGTCGTCACTTTGAAAGTATTTTTTTGGTAAAATATTTTATAATAATTCGATGTATTTTTGGTTGAACACATTAGTAAACAACTGCATGTGTGAATTCATTCATTTTGGTGTGTGAATTGACGGGTTTCACTTGCATGTTTGAATGGCTCCAGTGTAGCGTAACGTGTGACGTTTAGCTTTAACTGTATGCACGTTGATGATGATGTTCTCATCAATTGTAAACAATTTCCGGAGAAAGCAGAAGTAGGGAAAAGTAGCAGACAGAATTGCAGATGTTAGTCGTTGGATGTATCGAAAGGATCAAGTGCCATCTGCAACATAATCAGTGAAATAGTTTCAGTGTAACAGTTACAGGAGCTGATAAAGAACAAAGATCTGTACGATCAAGAGCGTTCATGCAATTTGACAGCCTCATGCAAAAAATTTGTATCACGACGTTGCTGGATTTTTTCATGAGTACATTTTTTTCCTTTGTTGTATGTTCTGTATATGGACCAACGACTGTTTTTGAATTCGAGTGGATTCACTAGAAACCATTCTTAAAATTATGCCAGACCGTCAAATATTTCTGTATTGTGGGGAAAATAAGATGTTTGTGAAGGTGATTCGGACGTATAAAGGGAAAATAATATAAACAAATCAATGTCTACTTAAATTGCCTAATTGCAATTAAATTGGCTTAGTTCCTAAATATGTTTTTGTGTACCGTGTTACTATGCGACAATTCATGTCATTTGGACAAAATAAATCGTAAAAAAATATTTTGTTATCATATCAAACGTGAATCATTATTCATTTAAAATCGTTCCTTTTTTACTTCATTGTACAACTTTTGCTAATGTATTAATAATAATAAATATTTTACAGTATTAATAATACGGTTTCTAAAGCAAACCAATAAATTTATTCGGTTCTTTATTTTACATATACGACCGGTATATATACTACAAAATACACACGGGACATACTATTACAATATTGTGGACAACAATCAATTATACATACTTATATTTTCAGAATAGTATAACCTAATATTTAATTATTCAATCCGTTTTATGCCAATCATAAATAATTATAGGCATCAGCTATATAATCGCTAATGTCCATTCAAAACTATTTTTCCGTTATAAACATATATATCCCAACTACACTACTACCGACACAACGATATAAATGTGCAAACGTTTGTGTTTCGTTAATACAATATTATTTACAGTTAATTGTCCCATTGTCTACATTAACAACAACGCTATTATTTTATCATTACAGTATTCTTGTAGTCGTAGAGGTGTGAGTTGTTCGAAAAAATTGCTAGAAAACATACATACTTTCAATGGCTGACACGACAGGTGAAACCGTTTAAACCATCTATTCATTTGCAATCGGGAATTCCTTTTAATTGCACACATCATCCTATCATTGTTTGTGTGCACTTTGGCTGCAATTCCGTAAACACCTACCAAGCTCACTAATGCATTTAAAACGGTTAGTGATCCAAAGCTTACAAGAGCCAAGGAAGTTTCCTTGTCTGCTTTAACTAACACGCAAATGTATACAATTTCTGCCAAAACTAACACGCAGGTAATTATCACAATGATTCCAAGTTGATGAAGTCTATTATACAAACTGGTAAGTAGTTGGGCTTCTCGGTATATTTTCGATTTATGGTAAAGCTCGTTCCGTGTACTGAAAAGGTTACTACGCATTATAATGCTGCAAAAATTAAATTTTAAAATTTTAATATTAATCTATTAATTTAAAACGTAAAGATATATTTTTTATAGTTACCACTGATAAGCATGAGATAAATAGTCAAGCGCAACAAATGGTACGACTATATTACAAGTGGCTGTGAAGTTAAGCAACGGAATTCCCAAGACCCCAGCCAAACAAGTTAATAGGCCCATTAAACATGCTAGTAAATTCGTATTAATATTCCAATTGTAATCCCTTGAGAAACTTATGGCAAAATTATATGTTGAACAAAAAAGGTTCATGGGAGTATCAGCGCCAACCACTGAACAGATTGTCCAACTGAATAGCATGCAAGGAAGTGTATAGTAAAATAGATCGGAGATACAACGTAGCAAAAAGCCTTTTCTGCAAATATATGCGTCATTAGAAACCCCGTTTTTTCTTTCAAATAATATAAGTCCGTTGAGAAAATATGTCAGTTCACTTGCGTGTCGTATGGTGAACCAATAGATGTAGATCATTAATGCAAGTGTGGCTGTAAAAAAGCCTTGCATGGCTTTGAGTTCAACTGTTTCGAAAGTGCTGGATAATGAGCTTGCGAAGACGATGCAGTAGGTAAATAACCCAAAGTAGCCCAAAGAAAATTCGTGGCTAGAAATGAGCCCTTTGTAGGTATTGTAGGAGTAGGGAAGCAGGTGAAAACTTGAGATCATCGTGCCCATTTGACAAATCTTGTCGATTTTGTGTATTATATTTTGTTGTGCGAGCATGTTTTTACATTGACAAAGAAATTAAAACGGCTGGTGAATTTATAGAGCTTATTAGTACCGGAAAACTGGCAACGAGTGACTGAAAAGAGCTGTCAATACTCAAGGTAAAGCTTCGACTTTCTGAATGTCACAAATTCATATATATGCTGTTTTGAGAACGTGGGCGGAAGTCTCGAACAATTACTTTATAGCTAAAATAACCTTTTGACTATTTCTAATTTATCTCACGAATCGCCTGAATGTATAAATTAAATTAATTGGGCTCTGTATTTAGTGTAATTGTGCCTTTTATGAGTATTTTCTATTTCTGGATATTACTAAAGTTTAAAAGGGATGTTACGTTATAAACATTTGTCTAATTCTTATTCCTGTTTACACATTACAAATGGTTGGCCCCTTTAGCGTTTAGAATGTACAAATGTTTATATGCATCTACAGAACTACCACTGGAAAACTAATAACAGCTAATCTTTTTAGCCTATTAAACAACTAAAGAAGGTACTTTTGCTTAAGACAGCTTTACATTTGGTGCTACAAATTTTAAATGCTACGGTACAATTACTTTTAAAGTTAAATTGTTTCTACTAGATTATATCCAATGTAGGAAAAATTGATGAAAATACTTTGTTGGGAAACCTTGCATAGGTTAGTATCTGTTTTCCTATATTTTAACCACGTAATTAAAATGAAGAATATTAGCTAATGGTGTAACTTTTAATAGCTAAGAATAGTTTCTAACAATAAATGGCGATAAATAAATAATAAATAGTAACATGAAAAAGTTGGATTCCTTTTAAGTTAAATTATATGGAAGTTTCTAAAGTAAAACTGCCAAGTTTGAAAGACAAGTCTGCAAGAAATAAAACCAGAAAACGATTACATTTTGCACATATACTTGCATACAATATCTCTAATACAAATCTCTTCGTGAGGACTAACCGCGAAAAAGCTTATTTATGCTTATTGTGCTTATTTAGATTTTATGAATTAAAGAATGTAGTTTGAATGTAGTGAGGAGATCTTAATGCTACTAACTCATGAACACGGAATTGTTTTTTGGGCAAATGGAAGTACTTTATTTTTTAAAGAAAAATTGGATTTAAGAATTGCTTCATTCAAATTATCCTGAATAAAATATACAACTACCAGAAACAAATTGAGATTTCTTATCATAAACATTGTCAGTTTATATAACAAAGCAATCTCATTCGGAAAGTAATTCTTTGCCACTGGTGCAATTCGTCCGTACTTTTATAATTATCGATATTCTAAGAATAGGAAATGAATGATTTGCCCTTGACTAGTGAGTTCAAATATTTTTTATCAAAATCTTTGTTGCCAGATAATTTTTATGTACTTAATATGTGTACTGCTTTTAGATCTCTATCAGGCATTTTTAGTAAGTGCTGAAGTAAGTTACGATGGATTGAATCAAGTAAAAGCATTCAAATTAAAGTAAATAGTAACAACAGTTACCCCCAATAAACGACAAGGTTGGCGAGTAGCCTCGCACTAACGAAAAATCCTCGAATATTTAATAAAATTACAATGTTTTGGAGAGCAATCTCTCTCTCTTATGAAAGCTCTCACTATATTTGCTACATCCTCATGTTCACTATCTTCTCCAAAGTTTATTAATGGCTGATTTAATTGGGTTCAACTAGTAGATTATATTTTGGTCAAGCTTGACCCTAAACACAGCTCCATATGTTTACACGATGTGGAATAAAAGCAAAAGTTGTAAAAAAATACCTTTCTTAATATTACCCTGTGCGCATCTAGTCCCAAGCAATGGGAAAAGCGTAAAGTCTAGAACAATAATTACTCTTATATGCATTTAAACTGGGCCGTGTAGTCAGTAATGACAATAGTTGTACTTGTAACACAAGTAGGTACATAGCACATAGTAAAATAATATGTTTCTCCGCAAGTTCCATTTGTCCCGAGCCAGAGCGTCTCTTCTCTTTTTACTTTGTTAGTTTTGGGGCAATGTAATACCCCGCTTTCCTCTTTACCTTTGATTGTAAAGCCAGGCTGTCTGGCTGCACTTTTTATCTTTGTTTTTGACCGTTGGTCGATTTTATTGTGCTGAAAAGCACGTTCGTTTTCTGTATTCTACTTTTGGACAGCAAGCCGTCTGTTTGTCTGTGAATTGTGTGCTGGCACTTGAAAGAAAGTGCGTTAATTTTCTTGTGTCAGTTTAATTGTAAATTGATTAGTTTTTTCTGTGTAATTAAAAGCCTAGGGAATGTTACCCTGTTAAATGATAATTGCGCGTTTTAATTGCTACAGTTATTTAATTTTGAAGTCATTAGTTTTGGAGTTTAAAGTTCCATAAAGCCTGTGTTGTAGGAACCTCATCGCACCGCAATCACTGTCACGTCTTATCCTGATCCGAACCTTTTTGAGAGTTAATTTATTTAACTAATTTTTGAAGCATATTACTGAGATACTCCTTTCCTTGTGGAGTAGTTTCAGATTCCGACACCATTCATACTCGTATCCACACACAAACATACATGCCCATGTACCATTTTTTCTGAGAACTTTTAAAAATAAGGCCATCTCCGAAAGATTTTCAACCCTGTGTATTTTTTTAGCTCTTTTAAAATGTGTTGAAAAGGATCAACAATGAAGTCCAATTGTACCCAACAATATCCGGAATTGGTTGGTTGTTTTAAGTACATACTTGGGGTCTTTTTTTGTCAAGCACTTTACTACATATGTTGATATGTACATGCTACACGCATACCTCTAAGTACGACTATAAGTTTGTTATAAAAATAACATAACAATCGCAGTATAACCGTTATGTATTGCTGAACAAATTTCATTCACGAAAAACTGAGTTGGTAGGTGAGTCAAGTACCATTTCACACATTTATTATTTAAATAAAAAGTACGAACGCGATCATTCCTTACTTCATTTTCTTGCCAAAATGAGTAACGTCTCTACGAAGTTCCAGTTTAATATTTTAAAGTTTTAAAATTTATTTAAGAAATTTAATTTTAATAAATAATTAATAGTGTCAACTTTTAATTGTACCTTATTATATACAATACAGTTTACAAAATTTGAATACATTTATAAAAGTCAAAATGGGTGAACAGGGTGAGACGAGTTTCCCTGCTTGTTACGCAATTCAAGAGGATGACGACGAACTGGAAGTGATTTTTGTATCTGATAACTTGTCGAAAGAGAAGAGTCAAGACAGGGAGACCTCCCGCACCTCAATTGAAACAAATTGTGATGATTCACAAGGTACTGCTGATGATAAGTACAAGATGGACAAGGCTATGCCGGTCCAGAATGAATTCCAGGATGGATTTCGGTTCGTTGAAAATGTGGAAACTCAGTTTGATGATACGGAGAGAACTATCAATGAGAAAGATCACATCATTGCGGAGTTGATCGCTGAGAATAACAAGTTGACAGGGGACAACCAGATCTTAACGGGGGAAATAAGTACACTCTCCGTCCAGTTTGGAATGCTGAGAGACAAGTATATCAAGTTGGAGGAGGAACTGGAAGGATTGAAGAGCAGTGATGATAAAATAAAGGCAGAGCAGTCAGTACTGTCCATGCCGACAATTGTGTCCCTGGAAGCAATCAAGAGGAAGGCTACCGAGTTGCAACACCGTTTTCAGCAAATTTGTGGGAAAATGGGAGAGGAAACGGGCATTTCCACCGATTCGATGTACAACAATGAGTTGAGATCCTTTCAAAATGAGGTAGGGCTGTTATTTGTACAAGTTGAGCAAAAGTTGTCCAAGTGGACTAAGAATCAGGTACAAATGATAAAGGAACTGGAGCGTTGTCAGATGTCACTGGAGATATTAAACGGCATGGTTACAACATCAGCCGAAAAGCACACTTCCTCCCAAATGGAAACTGTGGCTATCCCTCCAACTTGTCCAATTGTGGGGTCAGCGACGACGAACCAGGATGAAAGTAAGAACAGGAAACCACCCCCACCTCCATTAGTCCCTTTACGAATACCCATTCCAAACACTTCAAATTGTGATGATGACGATGATATAATCATACACAGAGGACGGCAGCAAAGTAGCATTGCACCAGTTTCCGTATCGACAGAGCTTGCCCTCACCTTATCTTCCTCGGAATCGGTTGACCACTCATCAGACTCCCACTCTCCACTTTTCCCAAGTCCCACAGTTTCTGATAAAGTGACCAGACTAGTGGCCTCAATGATGCCACAACAAGCTCAATTGACACAACTCAAGTCTCCAGTAAAGATGAGGAGAAGAAGGGGAAAAACAATAAGAACAATTCCTCCCCATTTTCAGGAAATTCCCTCAGTGGAATATATGTTTACGACTACGCAATACTCAGAAGCATCATATAACCCTGCACACCCTCAATACAATCAATATCCAGTTTCTCCTTACACCCCGAATGATCACAATCAAATGCAACTTCCGTTCTCAACCCGTTCTCAATTTCTACACCAACAAGATCATCAAATATCCTCCCCAGAACAATCGGCCTCAACACAAAATTCTACTTTCTCTTCAACCATCCCAGAAACCAACAAGCAGACGAACGATAGGACCCAGAGCAAATGTCAACTTTGTGAAATGTCGTTCTCTACCTCTGTTCAACTTAAACTTCACCGTGCTGTTCTCCAGTAAGTTTTTTTTTCAATTAATTTTAAATTTAATTAATTGCGAAGTGATTCTTTTTTCTTTCATGTTATAAGTGCAATTTTAACAATTTGTTTTCCGGAAGCAATGAGAAGCGACATTGTACTGAGGTGTCCCCATTTGTCTCTGTAATACATAGCAGCTCTGATGGAAGCTCTGCCAACCTTGAATAACCGTAATTCTTCACAATAAACAATAGTCGGTTATAAATACAGTGGAAGTGTTACAGGTAGAATATTTTAAGTTAGTTGTAATGATTAGTTGAGTCGACCAAATCTAGGTACGTGGTCGAAGGTCAACTTTTTTTGTAGAAGAAAATATTAAGTTAAAACAAAAAAATTTTTTATTGAACAATTTCATTTTATTGTGCAGTGAACAAAAATATATTTAAAGTGACATTTAAACATACATGTTTAATTAACAACAGACTTGTATAGAAATTAGTTTCAAAGGTTAAACTGGCAATTATTTCGATAAAGTTTATCAAGTTTAGAAACAGATTTTCAAGGTGCCCGTTTCGGTGAGGTGCTGCTCACTAATTACGTTTTACAATAATGGTTGGTTTCGGCCTCATGTTAACGACATGGAAATAGATATCAATACAATTTGCATTTTAATTTTACCGGAAGATTTAACTGCCAACAAAATTATACATTAAGATTATTGAAGCAAAATAATGATTAATTAATTACAGTGGAAAATCATAAAATTTACATGATGCATAAATCTGTAATTGGAGTAGTCTTAGCTGAAATAATTGGTCATTTTTCGTAGCATAAATGTTGCATAAGAAGCAGTGGTCACCAACGAGCTCCTCACTAGTATCACATTTTGGTATCTTTAGACGCAGTAGACTTCGTCACTGTCACTTCTGTCGTAGGCGTTATCGTTATATTTGTCAAATTTATTATAAATTGTTTTATTTAGAGTCAAATCAGTTGGTATCTAGATGAATTCAAATTCATGTATTTTTAAACGTATAATACAAAAGAATTATTTGGGTCACACAGGAGGGCTTAACAGCTGTCACAAAAGACATTTGAAAGACTTTAACGTTATTATGTTTTTTAAATTAAATATTGACAGCGTTACTCATAAAAGAACAATATCTAGTATCTATATAGACTTTAATTTGTGGAATTGCTGCTTTTTAAATGCCTATGTAATGCTACAAGTTGCAATTATCTAGAAATAATAACGAACGAACAAGTTACATTAAAATAAAATTCAATATTGTCAATTTAAGTAAATAAGTAAAAATTAATTGTTTTTTTAAATAGTTGTAAAATTATATTTTGTTTCTTTTTCACTACAAACAGTATATAAATTTGTTAAAAAATATCAAATAAAATCATGTTAATTGTGTTATCAATTATACTGTTACATATCGACGGTTAATATTCGGAAGGCCTCATGTCCAATGAAATATTTTTTTCGGAAGGGCACAAGTACTCGCTGTGATTTTTTTCGGATTGCCCTAAGTGCTCGCTAAATATATCTTCGGAAGGGCGTATATCCATTTCACGGGCAATGTGCGACTACCGCATCGTTTAAAAGACCATTAAATTTCCTTCATTTTGATACCACTATTGTACTACATGCATCTCTAGAGCACCAATTGCAAAAATGATAACAAAAACAAAAAAAAATCGACTCTTAAAAACTAATTGCGAAAAATATTGGTTTTTTACCAGCCAGTCATTTTGTAATAATTGTAATCATCAAAAAATCATATTTGAGTTGGTATTTAGTTATTACATATGTTTACAGTAATTTTTTTCCCAAATACGTCTACCCAATATTTTTATTTTTACACTTACTTTTATCGGAATTCTGTTACAATTTACTCGAAATCTTTATGTATGTATATTTCATAACTTGATAATTTGGACTTAAGGCAATCCGTACTTGAAATTGGTGAGGACTTGAGGCTTTCACGAAATAAACCTGCCAAGTACTTAGGGCATTCCGAATTTTTTATTCCATGGGACTTACGACCTTTCGAATATGAACCGTCGATATATGTAATCCAAGCCTGTTTGTGCACACTCCGTAAGGCCCTATATTAATTCCCATGGGCTTGCAGGCTTGTAGCCGTTTTGTTCACCAGAATCAAGCTGCACAAAGAAAGTTGAGTTTAGAAACCCATGAAGTCTTTTGCCCAAATGTTGGTTTAAAATGTGCAAAGTAATTTAAGAAGCCAAAGTAAAACTTTTTGATTAACTAAGCATTTTGTATGAATTTTAAAATGAAGGGGCGGGATTGCTATTTGATGCTAAAGAAAATTACTTCATACAGTTTTATAAATGGATATGTTCAAATTTCTTTTAAATTAGACTAACTTCAAATTATTAAATTTATATTCGTCGTTTATAAAGTACATATGTTTTATTGAACAAACTATAAATAATTCCACAATTTTATTGCTTTCGCACTAAATACCTTTTTCAGAGCGAAATATTTTTTTGATACGAAAGCAGCGCTACATCAGAAACCCTACAAACTTTCAGAGAATGTATACGTGAATCCGTATTCAATTTTACATTTCATTTAAAATTAGACTAAAATTGCATTCAATCTTTAAATCTAAAGTATTTCATGGTACAAAAATAAACACAAAATGCACATATTTTTTTCGAGAGTACAGTTGGTAGTAGGTCATTGCTGCCCAGTAGATCTATTGATGTGTACAGACGATTCGCTCTCGGCTATAAATCTACCATACCGTATTTACCAGGGGTTTTAACTTAAAAAATAAATTTCTTTACGTATTAGTAAAGTTCAACTACACTCGTTTTTATTTCACTCATCATGCTCACATAATCACCAAAAAAACATACAATAAAAGCTAAAAAAAAGATCACAAATAAAAATATACCGAGATTCATTATAATTTTCACAATCCCCATTAATCCAACTCCAACCGCTGAGACCTAAACCCACTCCCACTCTGACAATGAGCTCTCGCAACCTTCGCCTTACTCACAGCCGTCTCAAAGTCCCTCATCGTTATTGGTCGTACAGTGAGGCTCCCTTCGCTCCAAAGGCGAAAGCGATTCGTCTGTACTTGGTTCAAGATTATTTCCTTTTTTGATTGTCACTCATGTAAATTACGGGTGGAAGGATAGGACAAAATACAACGCATGTATGCAAGCATAAAAGCTAAACAAATCCATTTCATGACCAAAACTAGATTAGTTATTCATGAAGATAGAGAAACACGTACTCAAATTGATCCTAAGGAGAAATTTCGTACTGTAAACTACGCAAACCGGAACTTATTGTTACTATGTTTCACATTATGTAAATTTCGAAATTCAGAGATTTTAATTTGGCAGTTTTGGAAGCAATTGCTATGATTCGAAAATAGAAAACCCACAATTTATTCATGCTGTTTTTGGAAATGTCTTATTTTCACACTCTGTATTTTATATTCAACAATTTTTTGTCACATTTCAGCTTCTGCATCCAGTATTTTATAAAATTCCCAATTTAGGAGTAGCCGAGTGATCAAAATTCCCAAGGACAACACCCCAACATTCGCCAGACGATCCCCGCAACGAAGAATCATTGGAATTCCAAAAAATATGTACCAGACAAATATAATAACCGCAGTCGATAAATTCCAGTATGCCCAGATGACTTGTATTGTATGTCAGTCCTTTTCGATCATGTTCTGTGTGCAAACAAAGAAATTATGGTTTTTTGTAAAATAATATATAAAATAATAATGAAGAAGTAACTTTATTGTTCAGTTTTTCTGCGCCAGAATAACATTTATTACTTACGCAACCAGCAGTCACAATCAGTTTTTGTACAGCATGAATTTGTTGAGTGCTGCCATAGATTCCGGTTAAAGTAATGATGAGATTGAAAGTTGGAGGGAAAGAGGATGCATTGTCATGCAATTTGTTCTTAAAGTGTAGGTAGAGAGAAGTTAGGCTCATTACAGAAATAACAACAACTTGGCAAACCGAGGTGAATATATCCACATACCCAAATATTTCAATTTTCTTAATTGGTCCCAGTCCCATGCTACTTCAAGATTAGGTACTTTAAGAGCAGAAAAACGGAAAATGCTTTTAAATAAAATTTAATAATCCTAGAATTTGTTGAACTCTTTTTAACTATTATTAAAAAATGAAAGGTTTTTGAGAAGCGATCAAGATGACTCTTCTTTACAAACTACAAATCAATTTTTCTGATTATTACCAAATACAAGTAAACCGACTTTGCACTTGTTTTAGTTAATTGTTAAATTTTTACAAAGCTATTAGCTGCAGTCAAAACATAGGCACAATTATCTTATTTTTAATAATCCTGTATTCAAAGTTCACTTTTCTACAGACACCGTTGCAAAAAAACGACGATGACTTTTTAATATGATACAACCTAACACAGTGTTTAATACACTTCCCTGTCATATGAAAAGAAGCAATGCTTCTTAACATTGGATCGTTTGTGTTAAGGTTTTATATAAATCATTTCTAAATAAGTTAATAAGTATTATTTGCCAACTACTTTTCACTTTTTCACCAATAATTAAAGAAACTATTATTATTACGGAATAAACACTTTCCAAGAAAAAGAAATATCTTGATTTAAACTTTGCAAGACGAATACTACGCAAAATCGTGTACAACTACTAATGGCTTTTAAAGCACAAACCTTTTTTCCGCAAGAGCCAAGTATAGATTGCGTCTTGTCTGCACCAAACCGAAAATAGCAATAATGCAAAAGAGATATCTGTTGGGTAGTTTATATGGAAAAAAGTTTCAAAGGAAATGACAAAATACTACGCTTATAAACTACAGTAGAATTTGGCATACACATTCACCACGCCATTGACACATGCAACGTCAAGTCTCAGACGTCAGACAACATGATATATTAAACATACAAGCCATACGTTTCTATTTAGGAAATATGTACAAATATACCTTTATAAGGTGGTTTGTGCATTAGCATTAATGAGGATAAAGCATAACCATAAACACTGCTTATACTTTGAAGAAAAAGTAAAAGTTTGGATATCTTGTTGAATATTTTATTCGAAAAGCAATTATTTTCTTAACTGACACAACAATCCTTTTTAGTCAGGTACTATATTGGATCATTTACGAATACACTCTTGTTCATTCAGTTATATTGATATTAGTGAATTGGTATTTTCATGAAACCACACAAGAAACACATGTTTCGCGTATATCTTGTATTGATTACACAAGCTGTGACACACTCAAGAGACACACTTCTTCTTGAACTCATCCAGGAATTAATATTTTAAAACTGGGCTAGTAGGTTGAAGCTGAAATTTCCACGTAATGCCATAACATACACTTACTTTCACTGTGCTTACAACTTTTAATGACGACTGATTCCAAAAAGCTTTATAAAAAAACCTAAGTTGTATATTTGTCACCGTGCAAGGTCAAACAATAAAGTAAATTAGTAAATGGAACCTGTCTAGTTGACGTTTGTCTCTTGTAAGTGTAGAAATAGGTAAACATACGTACAAAGTGTATTTTTTTGTTTCTTTACTGGTTATGATAATATTCGTTTTCCCCTAAGTATCCATTGCGACAGGTTCTTGACAGTCAACCTGCACAGTATTGCTAGACCATATCTATGGACTCCTGTGTAACAATGGACAAGTAACGGCATTCGTCAGAGAGCATTCATTTGGCATTGCTGTAGACTAATGAAAACTGCTGCATTCCCAGGAATCCAAGTCACACGCCGAATAACTCAAGTTTTTATATTGCATTGCTTGGACGCACTTTCACTCACCTTTTTACATAGACAACTTCCTTGTAAACTTTATATGTGTGGGAGAACGGTGAAGCTATATTTCTTGAAAGTTTGAGATTTAAAACATTTTACTGATTTTTCACAGCAGTAGATTTTTTTACATGAAGTAGTTTCCGCTAAAGTTTGTCTTCTAAATAAAAGGAATGACTTGATAAATGTCTGGTTTTTAACCTTAAATTTATAATTTATATGCGTTTTATTTTAAATGCGCATTTGTTTCGAAAAATGTTGTCCATAAATACATAAATTTAATTATGCTACAAAAATAGTTTCTCATGAGACGCTTTGCTAGTTCTTGCCATAAAAATGTGTTTAGTGAGGATCAAAAAGGGTTTTTAATAGTAAATGAAAGTAGGGCAAATCATTTACACAAGCAGAACAGGTTATTCTGGTAGAACAATTACGTATGCATGACAAACTCACCGCTGGCTCAGTTACTCTTAAAACGTCAAAAACTCGAAACAGTCTTATTTGCCAAGACTATTGGAAGTTCGTAGGTAGAAATATGAACAAAACTCCCAACAGGAACAAGCTTTCAGTAAAATATTTACACATAAAAATGCTATGTTAATCAATGCAACTCGTTTTCATAAAAAATCTATTACATACCTACCCGTTAGTAGAAACATTTTAAATGCTAGCAAAAGCAGAGCAGCAGAAGCAAGACCGAATATATACCATATGCGTTCATGCACGAAGTTGACATTTGAGCATTTATTTTTAACGAGCCGTTTGTAATGCAACAACGTTTTAAAGGCTTACAAATAACAAATGACAAAGTGTTTTCATGGAAAGCGAATAAAGTATTTATTTGGGTGAGTGGTAAAAGCTTGATCAAAACAACATCTTTACGAAAAAGAAACCTGGTGTAGTTTTATAGCTGTCTAGGAACAGGATCCTCATCAGTTTGAAGTTTAGCTTTGACGACAGCTCGTTTTACATCGAAAGACTCGTCAACTGAGATTATAGCAATACTAGTCTTGATATATGATCTTCAGTTGTAGTTTGTGTTTCAAGTGATACAAGAGATTGGCTAAAAATTCCAATTTGTGTGTAAAGCTGGTGAAAAATTTAGGTCTGGATTAAAGAAGAAAAATGTTATTAATAAACAATCGCAGTGAAACTCAAAATGTCACCTATTTCGTTTACTGAAGAGGTTGCTGACGTAACCACACCAGAGCAGATAACAAGTGTGCAACATATATTGAATCCTTTACCAGTTGCTTATCACTCCGAAGGTGAAGTTTGTCATTTTAGTGATGATATTCTTTTGTTTTTGATATGTGTGCTGCTCGTTCGATCATATTATTAACAATGTGGTTCTTTTGTTGCTACTTTGGATCATAGATAAGGACATCAGATATGGATAAAAAATGAAGGGGAAAGTTCTCTTTCTAAATAGCCCAGAAGTTTATACGTATGTTTCATCCCACTGATTTCAAATATTTATGACGCTGAATGATGAGTTTCCCAAAAAAAAGAAATACAAAGCAGGTAAATAAATCTCTGTCTTCTAAAAAAGTCCAACCCAACGAACAAAACTCAGTGTTGGCATTTTGCTTGGAGGGACATGATGAAATACAAAAGGGAAAGCAGAGATCCTTTGGTGTTAATCAATACGTTTTAATTGCAAGCTTTGGGATAACAACATTTCAAACATCTGATTTACAGCGAGTTACGCGTGAAACGTGTGGTTTTGAAATTTCGTGCTGAGAAGAACGTTCATTAGGTGCAAAGCTAATGTAACGTACATACATTATATAATTAGGTAGGCTGAGCTGACATTAAACCTTCACCTTCTTGAAATGATGTTTTCGTTTGTGTATTCTGTCAAGGGTTCCTCAAGATGTATTTCAGTGTTCCCTAATAGGCTCTTTGGTTCATGAAAACGTCAAAATGGCTGGTTTACGTGTGAAAGTTCTTAAATAAATAAAAATTTGTTTATGGCATCTAAAATCCCCGGGTATTCAGCACTCAAACGATTTCTAAGATCGTTTACATTCATGCAATGACAAATGTTTTGTAGCTCAATAAGGTAAACCACTGGACGAGTTTTGGAATGAATAGAGATACCGTAATGTTGGAAGTTCTTATGTTACAATACTTTGGTAAGTGTTGCTTGTTGTTATGGTGTATAAGTCTGCAATATATAATAGGCATATAAGTATATAATAGGCAATATATTCTTCGAGAAAAGACAACGACAAAAATGATGAAGGAACTCAAACAGTAGATGTTGAGGAAGAACTGCTCATTCAAATGATGACGGAAAAAATGTGACATTTAGTGTGACATGAATCTAGTTTTAGAGTTGACTGATTTCGGGCTAATAAAGTCTGTCTCCAATTATTTGATACTAATTGTAATCTAAGATTTGAGATATTTGAGAACTTCAGATACAAACTCAATGAGTATTTAAAAGATGTTTAGAAAAATCAATTAAACCACTTTCCAGCAAAATGTCAAAACATTCTCGGTCATAGTGCAAAAAGGGGCACAAATGCATAGTACCCTTTTTGTATTTAGAGTCAAAACGTTATACAAAAAGAACTCAGATATTTATGAATTAATGCGTAAGTAGATGTTAATTCTTATATAAAATGTGGAATACACATGCAAATGTTTACATTGCTGTGGAGATAGACATCCTTACACATATAATGTTAATAGATACTAAATTATTTAACGTTGAAAACGACATAGTCGTATATAAGGGCCAGTTATTGTGATTGAAGTTCTGTGTCAGTGCTCCCGAAGCTCCAAAACTATTTTAACGAATTGATCCAAAAATTATTACCAAGACACCTTAGGTCGTGTTCTCACGATTGATAGATTTCAGACCACGTGCTCTCATGTGACCTGAGATATTAGGGTTACAATCATTTTAAATGGCAAAAAGTAAAAAACATATATTTCACAAATTATATACTTGTTGCTTACAACCTACCAAACAATAAGTATACTATTGTGTTTCAGCAATTATGTCAGATAAGCATACTAATGGAAACGAGCTTAATTGTATCGAGTCCTCTTTTAAGTTTGAACTTTGGTAAATTTACATGCTGCTGATGTATGATGTGCTTTACAATGCCAAGAGCAAAACGCAAGTAGATTTAGAAAGAGATCATATGCATATGATAAAGCCATCTGTATCAACATGATATTCCACTGATATTAGCTATTTATGAATTACTTTCCCAAGAAATTTTGCACTTCTCAGTCACAATAAGAAAACCAACTTCCACACGGGTACTCTTTTTTACAAACAGTAATAACAAACCATAACGAATTCTGAAAGGAGGCATTCTGAAAAGGAAATTAGGCTGAATTCATTATCAAAATAAACAGGAAAGTATGACGGAATTCTCATATTATATATTTTCAACCACTTGAAGAAACTTGGCAATACAATACAATTTACTACTGTATAATTTTTGTTTTTTTGGGACTATTATAATACTCTTGTATATTATTCATGCCTTGCGATCTGTCGCCATTCTTTTTTAGTAGTAGATTTTATAACTGATTGTAATGGTTTGTTTGACGAAGAGTAATTTTTAAGTCTGGTAAATATAAAGAGGTCACATGGTATTTATAAAAAACTTAAATAATAAGTTCAATGCACAAATATATGCTATCGGGTGATGATTTTTTTCATGAAAAATAATTCGAAATTTATTTCATTTGATTGATTTTGTACATGTACTACAAATATTCTGCGACAAGGAAAAAAACCTTTTAAAGTAACCCTTTCCTTTAAAAAAACTTGAAATCTGATCTTTTCTGACTGCACTAGAACTTTGAACTTCACCTACTGTGCCTGACACAAATAGTCATGAACACTTTTACAGAATTCCTTGTTTACTTTTTTTCATAAGAACAGTTGTTCAGCCGTTCAATACATAGGCTCTTATGGAAAAACGTAAACGAGTAATTCTGTAAAGGTGTACATGACTATTTGTGTCAAAGACAATACATTTGAGCTTTTTTTGTGATGCTTTCTCCTATCAAGTTGATCATGTCTAACACAAGGATCAGTTGCCTGAAATTTACCATTCACATATCGTTTCTACCGCCAATTTTTCTCGTAGGAAGTATGCGAGCTTTATGTTTTCGTATTTTTTAATTTGCTAAATCACTAAGGTAATTAGCATAGCTAACAAGAGCTTGCAATATATGTACTATCGTACTGTCAGTTCAAGAGAAATCAAAGCTCAGTAAAGACAACAAGGTTTGACCACAATGATTATGCCGTTCAATTATTTTGTCAATTAACTGTACATTCACCATTCTACGGCAATTTCAAAGAACATTGGTTTCATTAGAGGTTGGGTTACATACTGATTACTTTCATTAAAGTGTAGTAAGTATTTGTGCATGCATACTTCACTTTTTTATTTCAATGAATTCACTTCATTTGATATAAAATGGAGTAAATGGGAAATTTTGTCATTTAACTCCACCGCGATTTTTTCAACTTATCCAAAAAAATATTTAAAAAATTATAAATTTTAAATAAAATATTCATTTACTGGTTGCTTAACGACTATGGTAGCATGATACAAGTTGTCCAAAGAGGTGGATCAGAACTGATCACATTAAAATCCTTTTAAAGGATGTCCATAGGAAAAATGAGAGGGTGATCATGATGAAACGTAAACGTTGTCTTTATTAAGTGTGTATTTGTTTATAAAACTGAAAGAAAATGGAAATATAACACATTTTATTTGATTTTGCTTCAAATATGTAATACGTACTTCACAAGCTCAGCTTGAACATCATCAAATGATTTGTTAGATCAAATATATTTTATAAATCTACTCACCTTGAAATGAATGTATATCCAAGCTGAAAGCACAACACAAACCAGTGCAAACAAAATTATAAAAATGTTTAATTGGACTTCTCGGTTTTGTTCATTGTCACCCTCATTTTCTATTTCAACTGAGCTCATGGCCAGTCCACTGTCACTGGCTTCTTTGCAAGCAAATCCAACCCTTTTTGCTATGGCTTTATCAGCATGAGACACGGTAACAGTTTCCTGAGACATGGTATGAAAACGTCAAATGTTACACCAATAACACAACTAAATTTCAAAAATTTAAATTGTAAGGTGAGAGCACAGGTAGACAATAAAAACGAGGAACGCCTTGTTGCACTGAAACATGAGAATTGTGCTCAGCAACATAATAAGACGCCGAATTTATACTTCCTTTAATGCTGGCGGTTGGTTCGAATGCAGAACGGTTTACGAAGACTGACTTGTGTGTTATTACGTCTGGTACAATACAGAGTATTTATATGGATAAAAGTTTAACACAAAGTGTGGGTCAAGTTATTACTTGGAATACATAAAACTTAATGCTGTTTTAACTACCTGACTGGAAACATTGTATTATGAAAAAAGTGAAAGCTGAGAGCCCTGCTGGTGGAACCAGTGCGACACGGCACATGTCGACAACATCTTACCATACCTTGGTCGTACAAGAGAATGCAGATTCGAGAGTAGCGTCCATGCAATTTTGCATTATCTCACGATAAGTTGCTACAGTAGGAAAGTTTGGTTCACGTAGATACAACGGTGGCATCTGAAATAGAAAAGATCTAGCGCAAACACAGATTTGGTTTTAGTACGCTTACAATTAGAAGTCATTCTTTCCCATGCGAAATCACAGTTGAGTTAGTTGGAATTTGAAGTGAGTCACAAGTGGATGAATAAATGAGGTTCTCATAATTTGTCAGTAGTTTCTGCGCTTACGGCTTCGACAAAATATATTTTAGTTATATTAACGATACTAGAGGAGCAAAAATTTACGTTTTCGCTTCGGTTGGATTACGCCTATGACTATGCCTTCTAGGTTTACCAATTATTTAAACAAATTCTTTTCTCTAAAGAAAGAAAATGTATTAGCCTTTCGATATGTAAGGTAATAAATGCCTTTTTACCTACTAACCCTGAAATTGTAAACAGGTTGTATTACCCTTATACAAAGTTGTATTACATGGATACTGGTATACAATCTCTTTTTGAAATGTCCTTGAATTGATTCAAGTTTATGGTTAGTATTGCTTGGTCACTTGGTTGTCGCTAGCGTGAATATAAATACAATAAAAAGTTCAACTTGACATATTAACAAGGATAAAAGGCAACAACTCCAGAATGTGTACACCAATTTATCTGACGTTTATAGAGAAAGTTTGAAAAAGACAGGCCCCACCTTTCATTTGACGTTATTAACACAAAAGTATTCAAGCACACTACCAAAAAGTATTATTCCGAGTGTTATACGTGATTATCCCGTGGCACAAATCCCAGTCTCATAATGATAAAAAAGGCTCATAGATAGCTTTTCCATTTTATTCTCTTCTCGTTGACTTGTGATGAAATGAAATGCCAGCACAGCAAAGCAATGGGATAAGTACATCGGTATACCAATTTTTTTCATTTGTTGCAGTAGCCAACTGATTCAACGTATCTATATACTTATATAGGCCTCGCCAGCTATGGCCAGTAGTAGTAAAGCATGGAAATTGCAGTGTCGGTCTTGTCAGTTTATTGTGAAATAAACCATTATAAAGATTAAACAAATACTGACAAAGATGCCGCAGTGTCCATTATCTTCCGTAAAAATATGTTCACCAAAGGACTGCAAAACGTGCGTATATTTATCTAATCATGTAAAAAGCTCCACCTGAGCACAAATAGAGCAGGTGGATATTACTAAATGTGGAGACATTAAATTATACGTTCATCTGGAGAAAATTATGCCAGCCAAAGCCATTCAATACATGACTTCTGAACGAATGTTATTCAAAAACAAGGCTTTGTGTTGCCAGCTCGTTTTCTGCTTTCAGTGTTATTCCACCAGCCAACGAGTGAGGACGATGCTTGGGATCTCCGGCATTAGTCGTTCTGCATTTCATCAAATCCTGACAGACACGTACTATTTTGAGTCTTTTCATGCAATCAAACCGAAAAAGATTAGATGTGGATTTTTTACGGTGATATGGCTGTACAACTGTGAAAACACAAAGTTGTGGCTAATTGGATTTAGTCCTTTTGGGTCATATAAATATTTTCTTAAAAAGTGTCCAAAAACATGGGAAGAAAACTCACTCTGGCTGATATTCACACAGATCACTTACTATTTACTATTCAAAGTTTGCATATCATCTTCCACATTTTCACAAAGATTTTCGAGTTCATCATGAGGGTACCTGTATTTAAAATCAGGATTTGCTTTCACCTAGTCACTAAATTTATGAAATAACCACAGATCCCTGGTGAAAGCATGTGATTAGGTGGCCAGCCTGAAAACAAAATTGAATTAAAAATATGAATGTCCTTATTATACAGCACAGAAAAATGGCCTAAATATTTTCCAACGAACTTGATTTTAATTTTAACATCAATCTGAAAATTGAATCTGAACTAACAGTACTTTCTTCGAGCAAAATGTATCATCAAACTTGATGGATTAGGAGAACTAGTTTCCCAGCCTATTACAAAAGTTGACATGTATGAAAGCTGAGAATTGAGTTATATTAATAATAGAATAGAATAAAGCAGTTAAATAATTTACCGTAATAGAGAGCTTTTTTTCTTTGACTTTCACGTCTGATAGAATCCCTGTGTACTATGAAAGCGGGGATGTCTGAAATAAGGGGAAAAGGGCCATTAGTACTTAAGTTTAGAAATATAGCCGATTTGGCGGCGGCTGCTGCAGTTAGGAGAAGGGCGTCAAAGCCCTTGTGAGTCGGTTCGGAGTGGGTGTGTGGTGAGATATGTGGTGGATGAATGTGCGAATATGAAGATGAGAGGTGTGATGAATAAATAGATGAGAACAGTTCAAAGTGAGAGTGTCGACTGGCTTCTTTATTCATCGTTCATATCATTTTATAGCATATTATGTACATTGAGCTTTGTTGCACTTTGTTGCATAATCGAGTGCATTGACTGGAGGATGCCTATTGCATTCTTGAGTAACATCGGATGATGTGAATCACACATCACATCTCCCTCCTACGCACAAAATGAGACTTAATATCTACTCTTAAAATCTTAGCTAAAATCTTAATGTGTGTGAGTATCCCTTTTGTCTTTTGTTTTAGAGTATCCCTTAATGAATGGTGAGTACTTACTCACCCTACTCCCTTCCTACCATGTTGAGTTAACTGGATAAGGTTGACATTGTAAGTATTGTCCATTCATTCGGAAAAATAATGCCTTCGCCATCTTGTCATTTCCTCTCATTTTTTCTTGAAGAAGCATGTACATATATTGCTTAAGTCTAAATTATTTAACTTTTTTTTGGTTTAAACTTGGTTGAATATTAAATTCAAACTTAAAATTAAAAACAGGTAACTGTTACCATCTGTATTAAATCTATTAAAAATGGGTTTTGAAAAGCCTACCGAAGTGCCAACTGTGGACTTAACAGACTTCCTCACACCATTACAAAAAGGTTAGTAACTTATCCAAATACTTATAATAAAATTGATTGAATATTTTTGTGCTTATTTGGTAGTAATAAAAATTGTAAAAATTCGTGTTATAATTAAATCTTACAAACTACGAGTGAAAATAAAAAGTGAGTCTAGTGCTAACAAATGTGTACGTATTTACCACTTTCTCCAAAAAACTGAGGAATAGTTTCACCTTGTTTTTCAGTAATACCTGTTTGAATATTAAACCTAGTGCATTAAAAATAATGTGAATGAGTGATAAAGTTTACCAAATTGTATAAATTTAATAATTCATACAATTTGAGAGTGAATAGAAAAAATATAGGGAAAGAAAAACCAATCGCTCATTCACACCAAATAAAATACACATACCCTTAATTTAATTAAATACAAAGTTATACTATACTATAATTACCTTAATTAATTTCCCTAAATTAAATTTATAGTTTTTATTTTATTTTTGATAGTTTTGATTTATTATTTTTTTTAATGAGTAGTATGTATCTATACTCTTTTATTTTTTATCACTGACCAAACAAAAACTCAGTATTTATATACAAATTGTCGTCATGAAAATTCTAAAAACTAACAAACTAAATTTAATTAACCAAGTACCATAATAAACTTTTAATGAGTAATTAATTAATTAATTAATATTTTTTATATTCTAGCAAGTTGGAGAGTGGAACAAGCAGCTATAGCGATTGCCGTAAGCCGTGAGGCCGCGGACCACGCTGAAGAGGAGGAGAGGGAAGAACCGGAAGTAGATAAACCCCTACCAATACTCGACATTACTGACAACAAACTTGAAATCAACTATGACACTCAATTGGTACAGCAAATTGAAAAAGGAGAAATCGGTTATGTAAATATTACGTAAGTCAAATATGTCTTTTCTTATTCTAATACATGTGAATATTAATGTGAACTGAATATAAATTGTAAAATTAATTAAACCATTTCTTAATTATTCGAGCTTATTAAACTAATGATATTAATTATCTTAATCATAATAATTAATTCATAATTATTTGACTTAACCATTTAAGCATAAAATTAAAAATTTAAACAAATTATTATTTCCATTTATCGGTTTTTGACACTAGTGCTGGAGAAGAAAATAAATTGGATGTGACAAGGGAATTACAAACACAAGCTGAGTCGGACAGGAAAATGGCAAAGTACCGTGTGCCTGATTGTGATGGAGATTTAGAGTAATTCCAAATATTTAAAAAATAAATAAAAATTTGAGTGATGCCTTTTATCTAAATTCTAACAAAAAAAAAATAATCAATTTCAGGATGTACAGTAACAAATGGAACTGTAATATATCCAACTGTGAACCTAGTGATGATAAGCATGGCTTGTTCCTTTTTGCTGGGTGTTACTGCAAAAATGTCGTGTTGTACTGTGGAACATGCGTACAGATTTCCCAGGAAAAAGTGAGGATGCGATGTGAATACTTTTGTAAGGCCGAAGAGGGTCAAGTAGTAGTTCCATTCAATCAATACAAATTGCGGTTTGCTCCGTATCCACAAGACTTGTTGCAATCGTTAAAGGTGGTTAGGAGTTTGGTAGATCAACGGGAAAAAAGAGTGACAGCGTTGAATGAGGCGAGAGCAATCATCAATGATGACGTGTTGAGTAAGCTAACTATTAAAGACGTGGAGAGGTTGATGGCAGATGATGATCGACAGCTTGCTCGTCAAGAGGCGGCCATGAAAGCGTCAATTGTGAGGAAATGTCCATTCAAACTTGCGATTGATGAGGGACTGAGACTGCATGACGAGGCCTGTGCAGAATTAGAAAAACAAGAATTTTTAGTAAGAGTCAATCGTATTATTGAAACATGGAGAGGGCCTGACAAAAAAGTAGAAATTGTCGCATGCACAAGAATAAAGGAAGATCAAACTTCAGCTAAACCTGGTGAAATCTTAAAATGCCACAAAAAATTTGAGAGTGCTGCTGCGAGAGACAGACACATAAAAATTTCGCACACAAAAACGTAAATGAACAAACATGCATCAATTCCTACTTCGTGTTCAATAGCCAAGTTAGACATAAAAAAGGATTAATCTGCTTTTTTGTTTTTTATTTTTGGTTGATTTTCAGGTGGGCCTGTCCCCGAAAATACTGTCTGTTCCAGGATGATGATGAAGAGGTTGTCAGGAACCATACCAACAATTTTGCGGCACGCGGGAAGCGTTGCGGTAATCAGAGGTGTCCACTGGTTTTTGATGAGGAGATAAAGAAGAAGCTCAAAAAAGCAAAACTTACATGCCCAAAATGTAAGACTGAGTTCTCACGCACATGCAAACTGACAGAACACCGTAAGAAGCCGGGCAGGTGTAAAGGAGAAGGAAGGAAGAACAGCCAAGCTAAAACTGCCATTACCATGATCAGAAGGCGAGAATTGTAAGTACAATATTTTTATCAACATACTATATCTATTGCCCTTACCTACTTGCTTGCTTATAAAATGAAGCTTGATAATAACTATGTATGTACACTCTACTTGCCTAAAGAACATATCAACTGACGATGTTACTAGTAGTCTATATCTATATGAAAACTATATCCCTATATCATACTTATAAGAAAGACGATGGTAGTGCATAACATGAAGCGTCAACTTCATTCTACTGTAAAGCAAGAACAAGACTCTCAACCTAGATTCTGAAATGTTAACATGTACAGATTGAGGAAAAGATTAATATTAAGGTTGAGCCAAAACTCAAGCAGAAAAAGAACGCGTATA
>JAQFZH010000084.1:0-55361 GCA_034695485.1 Entomobrya nivalis | reverse complement strand
TTTACCTTTTTTAAAGCTTAGCGTAAGAGATTAAAAACGATCGATGGAGTGAACGATCGCTACAGTGAAGTTGGCCATTTAGTTCATTTCTCAACATAATATACAAGTAGAGTAGTATATAAGATGGTGAGATAGTCCAACAAAAAAATCGTCCCGTAAAATAATATTATGTTTGGTTAAACATCATGTACCCTTTCCTCAATACTGTGTGAAGTAATACCAAGTCATGTGTCCCCCTATATTTATATCATACCTAACAACTATTATTTCTACAGTCTACAGTGTGATTATAACCATAAGTACATAGTCTTGAATGTGCACGCAAGCTTGTACTTGTTTCTTCCAAGGAAATAATAATAACCTCACTGACTTCATTCCATCACACCAACCTTGCCTTCCCTTTTAGATTTTGGGGAACGGCTGAATTGTTATTTTCTTCTGAAATTGAGTTATGAGCCTCCCTTTGAAACAGAAACGTTTGGCTTTAAATGTAACTTCTTCTTCGTTTCACTCTCTAATACAACTTGCATTCTCAAGCACGGTTTCCATTATACAATCTGAGGGGTAGTTTTTTTTTGGATAGAGCAGGAAGAAAGGTATTAAGAATAATAAGATGATGTGTTGGTTGGCTGTGCTTACTCTGTTGCAAGTTGCAACAGCAGTACAATAATACGTAAAAAAAAAAGTCGACAAAAGTGCCTTTTTGGAAGGTGGCTTTATAATAATTGTGCCCTAGTAGTGTCTAGTCTATTGCATATACATAAAGTCAAGTCACACAACATATTTACTATATAAAGCATGAAAGATACAATTTATAATATAAATGAGTACCTATTTACCTATGTAAGCTTTTTGTATGGTGGCAAGTTAGAGGAATAAAATAGTTGGAGTTAACGAGATGAGGTGAGCACCCATATTCCTGGGGTTTCCTCCTTTACTCACCTACTATATATGTACTCCTGCTGATAATACTTCACTGTTGCCTTTTGTCATGAGCTCCTTTCTTATTCAAATCAAATCAGCTTCTTCTCATTTTCTCATCTTGGCGATGATGATTATGATGATGACTCTTTATTCCTGTTGGTAACAATGGTCTTATTATTGCCATCACATTACAGTACATGTACTTACACATCAAGAGATGAGATATCTATACGTATGCACGTCTTCTTCGGTGCTCTCTCACTAGCTCTTCTGCCGAAATACTCAGCAAACAATGGCATAATGAGATATTTCGTATGTTGCGTTGAGCAAGGCAACCTTAACCTGCAAAGGAAGAAGTTACATTGTTGCTTTGGAACAGATCTTTATCTCTCAAGCTTACTTTGTAGTTCTGACTGACTGACTGCAGTTTTTTTCTTCATTTTGACAAGGAATATGCACAAGGAAAATACAAGGCAAAACCTTTATAATCATCATGAAGGCATTTTTTCTGAAATAAAGTAAAATGCTTGCTTAAAAAGTTGAAAAATCCAACAAAAATCAAAAAATGTCACGCTCAATAGCTAACTAATTATTTACACAGCATATTAACGTAAAACAACTAAAATGTGCAATTCAAATGATCTATTAAAAAGGGAATAGTTAAAATGTTAGTAGATAAACCGGAATTTAAACTTTACTTTGTGCGAACGAATGACCATCGTAATAATATATGGCCTAAAAGAGGGATGTATCATTAACAAAGCTATTGACTTAACAAATGATTTCATTGAGGGTTTGTCTTCTCTTTTTGTTTCCCACATGCCAGATGACAGTGTCAAATTTACGAGCTTTTAAGCTAATCAAAGTTTATCTATTAACATTTTTGGTCATCACAGTGGGTTTTATCTCTTTCCACAAGTATTTTATTATACGAGAAAAAGCGAGAGAGCACATCAACAACAGAGTCATTCGGCACAAGTTTCGTATATAAAATTTGATATAACATATTAAAATGTCTTGTTGTACATGCATTATATAATGTATGCTCAGCATGCTCAGCAACACCTTCAAAATTTCATACTCTCAGAGAGACGAAGGATTGTCAACCGAAATCTGAAAAGCCACAATTTTTTTTATACATGGCCAGCAAAGAGAAGAGAGAGAGAGTGAAGAGTATACAGGGAATTAGTCTTGATTTCTGAGGATCACCAAAAAGTTGTTTATTACGGAACGGGACAAGTATGTAAATCTACAAACCGAGCTCATCATTTTTCCATTACAGCATGGTGTTCTCACATTAACATCAGCTATATACGATCGCATCAGCATATTACATGGAATGTATGCACGTATTTTATAATAACAAAATGTGGGTTGTAGGTACGATGATGTCCTGTTGTCTTTTGAAGAAAACCATTTATGTTGAAATGAATCCGTCCGTATTCCTATAATATGTTTAAAGGCTGCACTTTTCTATTTTATTCATATTACATGTATTATGTTCTTATGTGATTTGGCAGTCATAGAGCAGGTAATATGATGTTTATTCAAGTGATATGTACAATGCTCCTTAACAAACTTGCTGAGTTAATAGGATTACTGGTCATAAGATGATGTCGAACATTGATAGACGAAACGTGCATGACGTTACACTTCTGAAAAGTATCATTGCAGATGAAGGCAACATTATTATGAAAAACTAAATCGTTTCATGGGTAAATAAAAATATTACGTATATCGTTATGTACTTGCAATATTGCTTGTTATATGCATTTAAAGTAAATGATGTGGAAAGTATGGCGAGTGAGCTGGATGCGGTTACCAGGAATTAAATTGATAATGGGAGAAATAAAAAACATTATGTTCTTAAAATCTCGAATAGATGAGCGAACATGATTCAATTTTAGAATTTCACCGCTAAAATATATAGTACAAATGTGGCTTTTATTTGTATGAACAATCTCTATTAACCCATAAACCCGAACCAAGTAGGATTTCTATCTGTGCAAATTACCATATTGGTGTAATTTTAATATTTATTTCAAGCGGGCTCTCGTTATTTCAGTATGGGTATAAGCTTTACACAGCCTAAAAATTGTTGTAGTTGTCATTTTTACACGAAATGGGACATTACAATATTTAAAAAATACTTAATAGACCTGATCCATGATTCAATTTTTAAAATACCTGTTTCCCCTAAAAGTCACTTATTACCCCCAGAACAACGTATCATTGTTGACAAATGGGGTGGAGCTTGAAGGTGACGAAGATGGTGGTGTTTTCATTTATGTTCATATCAAAAGTCGCAAGTCGCAACATCAATAAAATTACAACATATATTTTGCTAAAATGTACAGAAAAATCATAAAAAGCCTTAATACACCTGAAGAACTATACTGAATCACTCTTTCAGGCCATTATTTTCTTTAGAAAACAAGTATTATAGCGATTTAAACACAGTAATATCTTTAGCAAGTTGACAGACACATAGTATAAAAATGCAGTTAGAAGAAATGTATTGCATAAGTGTAAAATAAAGTACAAAAAGAAGAGTCGGTATTATTTTGAAAAATTGGTTTGGTACCCGTGTTCATTTTCAGTACCAAGGATAACGCACTCTTCTTTCTACTCGCTGTAATCGTCTTCCATTGTATTTTTGTAGGCAGTCATAGTATTTTTATCGACGAGAAAAAAAGAGAGAAAAATATATGTGTACTGTTTTCCATAAAGAATAAAAATTGTCTACACCAATGCATGTAAAAGTGTTGTCTTCTATTATCCTTGTTATCTTTCTTTCCATGCTTGGAAAATAAATGGAAGAAAACAATTCATTTTACTGTTTACTGTGATTTTTTTATTTCTCATGGCGCGTCATCATCCTCATGGTACATTGTGAACTTGCATATATTCTGTATTGTACATGTACTTACACGCAAGCATCTATTTAAAACGATTTGCAAGTCAGCAGGTGACAGTTGAAAAACTAGTTTTAAATTTGCAATGCTACATTATGCTTCTTTCCGCTTCTTGGCTTCTTGCAAAGGTAGTGTATATACATTATATTGTACTTCCATTGCTAAACGTAATATAGTACTTTGTACTCAAAGCTGTGCATGTAAAACAGCCACAATATTAATATTATTACAGGTAGGCAGGTGAATAAAAATCATTTTGTTATTAGTTAATAGCAACCTTCGTTAAAAAATTATATACGTTTTGTACTTAGAATCAGTTCGCTTTGCGTATATTATTCATTGACTTTTAACTTCCATATTCCATAAACTTAATTTTCTGCTTTGCATATTACATACGCAGGTCAAGTAACCGGCGCATACGTTATTTATGTTTTCTACATTTCCAGTAAAGGAACATTAAACCATGTACAACGACCCACTCGACTGTAACGCGGGGAAGATTCCCTATTCAGTCAAACAAGTTTAGCTGAAGCTGAATCTTAAGATTCAGTCTTGAGTGGCCATAAAAGGCAAAATATTAGCACGATTTCTATTACTAGATTTCTTCCATGCCCATAAACATCGCCATTATCATCATCATATGTTCCTTCTATTCAATTTTCAAGAGCAGTGACGGGTAAAAGAGAGAATTAACTTGGCATACGGTTTGCATGCATGAACTTTAGAAAAATATACGAGAAAAAATACGAGAACGACAGCCGAACGAAATGATAATTATTATTTTAAAAGAGAATGATGATAGTTTGTAATGTTGTGTCGTTGTGCGCTGCTTTGTGTAGGTTGATTAATACCATAAAAGGATGATATTTACCCACATTTGATTAAAGTGTACATGCCTTCATATATTTAGACAGTGTATTTAAAAACTTCTCATTTTGGAATCATAAATGGAAAGGGCTTCCAATCAAAAGTCCAATATGGTTAGTGTCCAAAAAATTTGTTTATTTACGTTGTGTTTCAGGTATCACTGGTATCAGTAAATTTATATGAAAGAATACAACAAAAGGTGTAATGGTCACATCTAAAGATTATGTTCTTATTATTATTACCATTGTCTAGTAGAAGAGCATTAAAGGATTATGATTAAAGTTTAAAGGAAACACTACAGTGAACAATGCAACAGTACATTTTATTAACTACTTACTAGTACTGTGGCCTGGCCACCTTCATCGCTAGCTTGCCTAAGTATAAAATTTATTTTCAGGGAATAAATGTGCAGTCAATTGCTTAATTTTTCAATGCATTTTCTTCTGTCGCCTGTTTGTCGCCTTTATGCAGAGACATTTCAGTAAGTCAGTGATATGATATGGGATATTCTGAAAAAAGGTATAGTTCATGATGAGTTCAGGTTGTCTGCAATCAAATAAATCACGTTTATGAATATACCGGTAAATTTACTTATATATCCTGAAATGACATTTGGTAAACAAACGTTCAATCTCACTGCAAAATACTAAAATCACTGTGAAATTAATGTAGAGAAAACATGTCTGTCTACCAGTCTATCATTAATTTCATTCATAAAAAGCCTCAGTCGTAATGATAATGTAATCAAGGAGCTTATAACTTCATACTCCCTCCCATCAAATTATCCCTACTTGTTCTACCACTTATTGTAACATCAATACACACATTTTTGAACTTTTATAAGATATAAAGGCTAAAAAAGTAAATGCATATTAGCACATGGAAGGTGTACAAATAGTTATTACCATTTATGTGTATTAGTATGCATAAAGGAACATGGTTTCACTAAAAACTATAAAATAACTTTGAGTGACTCGGGACAAACTGAGCTGAGCAGGGGAACACGTTGAACCTACTTTTCTGTGTATAATGATGATCGCATAAATGTCAAGCTTGTCAGATATAAAGTTGTCAAGTTGCCACAGCGGAGACCTTGCACCACAACACAGCAAAAGTATACAACGAGCTTTTTGGTTACGTTACGAGTAAAAATGTGGTGATAGTGTTTGTGGAAGTAGAGATGTTTTTAAAGCAAACTTGATGTGCTAACATTAGTAATGGTGTTGGAGTAAAAAAGACAAGAGAGAATGAGTTAAGTTGAAGTTTTTAAAAACAACTATTCTGCTTGGGGAATTGGGGAGTAATGTTTTAAGACGTTTATACAATTTATAGGGATTTTATCCAACTAGGAAAGTACTGATATAAGATTCTTACTGCTTATTAGTAATCAAATGCTTCCTTGCCTTTAATAGAGTAACACACTTTAGCAAAAAAAATATGATGCTCATCTACATAAATATTGTTGAAGAGTGTAAAATAGAACGCGGTAGTAAATAATAAGAAAAATAATATGCACAGCCTGAAATTATGAAAAGCGGCAGTAGGAGTTTTTGTCAAACTAATAATAATATAGAAAAGTTTTCAACAAGTGTCACTCAATCTTTTTTAAAATGTGTATTTACTTGTTATTAATATTCATGGGTCGCTGTTTCTGCCTGCCTGCCTAGTAGGAGGATATATTTTGTGTTAGACCCTCAAAGGAATATTCATTTCACAAAGAACTTGTCTTGATTTTGTGGTAAGTAGAAAGTCATTCTGGTGATGTCTGTATGTTTAAATACGCAACTTTCTGAATGTTTTGGAGCTGTCAAAAAGCTCAAAAGAAGTTGAAGGAGTTGAGCCGGAGGTGGTGGAAGTAGGGAAAGGGTGTCTGGCTATAGTCAACAAGATTAAAATGAGGAACAGAAGAAAACAAGGATAAGATTATGATGATAATAGTTGTAATATGCTGTGCTTATTAACAGCTTGGCAAAGAAATCGTGTTAGTGTCTCAACAAAATTATCAGGGTATGGTTGGTAGTATTGTGTGTGTGGTAGTGGCATAACAAGATAGTGAGAAAAAGTTGGAAGTATAAGAGACGTGTTAGTGACTAATTTAGGTGTACATGTCCTAAATGAGGAAATGACCCCCTAAGTAGAATCGGCAGGTTTCAATCACCTTCAAGAATGGCTTTATTTACTCTTTTTGATATTTCCCATGATGATCATGTTATATGTATCTGTGTGTACCTATACCGATAGGGTTAAATACATGTTTTTGCTTTTATTATTATAAAGGGATTTTCAACGCTATGTTAATTTATTTTTCGTCATATGTAATGTATACAGTACATCGATACTCCCTTTTGTTTGATTAAAATGAACCGCGACTATCAAAAGGAAATTGTAGCACTATCATGCTTGAGTTTTACTTTTAAATGACTCGAAAGGACTATATAAGTTTGCATCAAACATCAAACATTTTTTATATTGTGATTTCGAAAAGTTTTGAGAAGTTATTCGAAACATTTAACTAAATATTATGTACTACACACTGGTTACAGGTTACATGGCCGGTTTTATTTCTCTGTGACAGTTTCCTTTAGAGTTGAAGGAGGGTGTGCCTCCCGTCAGTTTTGCTTCATAGACACCACTACAGCTTACATCACCAGCATACTATATCATTATTATCAGCGGCAGTACTAGATAGACTGATGGACATAAGCACCAACTGTATAGTAACTGATACATTGATTGTGTTTTGGTGGATGAATATTTAGTCTGATTCAACATGCAGACAATGCAAAATATTTTTATGATATGAGAAAGAAAGGAAATATGTTGGGCACTTAGAGCTTATTATAAAGAACACAATAACTATACAAGCTCGTTTAAGACATTTCTATAAATAATTGGCATATAAGTGGATTGATTCTAGATTTGTCGTAACATTTATATTGGTTTGTAAAAATGAAGTTCAAGCCTTTTAGTATACATATTTAGACTTTATTTTAATTATGCGTTTGGCAACCCCCATTAAATATTTAATTACTTTGACTGACCGTCTGCTAAAATGACCTTAATTTCGTATAATTTACTTGAATAAGGCCAGCAAAAGTCGTGTTTAGATTGTGATACGTAGTGTATATGTATGTGTATTCCAGCTTCGATAATTATAGTACTGACTGACTAAATACATATTTTTGAGTCCTAGCACAAGATATTTTTGCGCGACTACTAACCAAGTGTTTATGATGTATGAATTATCCATTCAATTTGAGCATTTAAATTGTAGTTAATGCAAAGGATGAATATTATTCCGCAGTCAAAAGCAAACATGTCTGCTAATGACCACACTAGGCAATATAATTTTTATACTACAAAATAAAAGGATTTACTTATATTACAAAGTACTTATATCATTTTATTGATAACCACCTACGATGATTTTTCTGATAATCTGTGTAGCACCATAATTGAATGTCTGGTGTTGAATGAAGCAAGAAGTGACGCGGCGTAGTTGAATGAGTCAATAATTTTGTTAAGAGCTCATTTTTGCAACTCCATTAGCAATTTTTAGATCATTGCTGACCACAAGGGATCAGGAATCAGGACACTTACTCTCATATAAGTGCTCAACAATATTCGAACTGTTATTTTCAAACATTCATTGTATTTTGTAGCATAATAATTTATTTTTCTCTTGGTTTTGATTAGGCTATAAAATTGTAGCGTCATATTTTGTGACAGTCACTACTGCTAACCAGCAGCTTTGTCGTTCCTTTCTCTCATGTCATCTCGTATACATGTACAGTTCGGCTTACGGAAGATTTAATGCACGTGGCTTGTATATGCATACATCTTTTTTTTATTGTATCTTTCAAAAATATACATAACAATAATCAGTTATAAAAGCAGCGCTATTTGATTGTTTAGGAATGATTTTTATAAGGATTGAAATTCTTGCATATGCATTGCATTTGGATTTGAATACATTTTTATGGTATCAAAGCCGTTTTTACACTGTATTCATACAAGGTACAATCTTTGGATAAGAAATCTTTTGGATGATTCTTCTAAAACTTGCTCTTTATTTTTTCCCAAAGAATTCTGTCTTTTTTATTTTCCTTTTGCTGGGTATGTACACGGACTGGTTCCTGTACACTAGCTTGAAATAAAAGGAAAAAGGAAGAAGCGAGAAAAGACGAGTGGAATTTTCATGAGATTAGAAAATGATAAATTTCGTTGAGACTGCCTCTAATGGACCTTGTCTTCATGGTTTGATGTTTCTCGATCTGTCTTTACTTCTCACACTCACTTTACAAAAAGGATAGTCGTCGTACTCACAAGTAAACTGAAAAAAAGAAGAGAGAAAGATGCAGTCAGTCACCCCCTTCGAACGTTGTTAAAATGTGCATTTACACTACACACATGAGTCTTTTCGTTTCCAGCAGAGCTCAACCACAGAAGAAAAAAGGATGCTCTCATGCTTTTAAGGACAATCAAAACAGTTTCCTTCCATAATGCTTTCCTCTTATTCACCCTGCCTCTTTTTTTTCTCAGAGTGAGTCTAAATGTAAATATATGAGTTTATGTACAACAGCTAACAAATCTTGCATTGGCTCAAGAAAGGAGAAAAATCCCTTTTCCAAAGAGAGCTGACTTTTCCTCCGAAACCTTTATCCGTTGAGAGCTGATGATATTACATTCTTAAAAGCACAGTGTTTTTTTCAGCGACATAATAATATGTGGAATATTACAATTGTGTAGCGCGTTGAAGTGTTTGCAGAATGTAAGAATTTTTCAGGGTGTGTAACTTGACTTCTCTCCAGTCATTTCAAAAAATATTATCCTTAAGCGGATTGAAAAATACTGAAAAGCATATCTCATTCTCATCTCTCCTTTTATTTTGACAACAGTACAAGGGTTACATAAAACCCATAGCACTTTATTACTCATACTTAAATATTATTACTCTGCATCATCCAATGCACTGCTATTTTAAAGGAACTACGGTTAGGTCATATTTTGGCGTACGATACGTGCGGCAAATTTAAGTGACATGATAACAATCGTACATAAGAAAAAATCAAAATGAAATAAATAAGAAATAATTTTGAATTCGATACCTTTCCATTAACAAAGAATATAATCTTAATCAAAGACAACTATTGTTCTGTCAAAATATATCTTCATGAGATCGAGATGAAGTTACAATGTGATTTTGATCTAGGTAAAACCTAAGTTGAAAATTTTTCACTATAAAAAGATCATAAGTATAAATGGTTAGTATTATTAAAAGAACCACAGTTTTTGGAAATGTTGAAAATGAACTCATGCAAAGATTGCAATATATGTAAGTTATTTTGAAAATCGAAAATGTCCATCCATTTCATTTACTATGTTTTCCTACTACAGATGAACATACTACTGAGACTTTTGCATGGAACATTTTTGCATTATTTCGTCTATCATCAGTGAATCTAGATTGGTTTGTAGGTTAGAAGAAATGAGATAACGCGTGCTCAGTGCTCACTACAAGATTCTCTTCTTTACTTTGTATGTAACATGCAGGAAACTTGATCAGAATACAATATATTTCGTGATATGATGATAATGATGGAGTGCAATCGCAGGTTTATAGGCACACCATGCCACTTTTGGATGAATACTGAATGTTTAAATGTATAAAAGCCGAAACACCTTTATATTGGGGTTCGAGTACAGACTTTTGTTCTTCCAACATCAAGTTACATTGTATACGCATTTACGAGTAATATGCATCATGTATTTTATGTAAGTATAAGGATAAAAATCCAAAAGACCTTGCCTGTCAATCAGAGTTAGAGTCAAGTTACAAACGACTAAGTAAAACTTCTTGACAAGAGTTTTGTTTTACGGTTTGTACCTCTTTTTATTCATACATTATATTTATGTATTTTCTGTAAATGTAAATGTATGTATGTATGTACTTATGCATGATGATGAACATAAAAGTACGTATATAAATACTATGTACACTTGTGGCAAACAAGAGAATTTACATTGAATGCATTCAAACACGGATATAACCTAACTTTTGGAATATCTTGTTGTGTAGAGAATAGATTGTAAAATGATGAACAAAAAAACTGAAAATATGCTTTTGTGATCATGTGAAAAAATATTTACGTGATTTTTTTACGCAAAGTCAAAATCCATCCTCAAAAAATACAAGGAAAATTTTATATATTTTTTTCGTCTTTTCACAGCACGACTCAAACGGCAAAAAAATACACTACTTTGCCAGAATTTAGCATAAATACTTATTACACGCATAAATTTGATACTGTTTAAAGTATAAAAATGAAAGCAAACTGTGTACTGTAAGGTCATCCTTGAAATGCGGCAATATTCTAAAAAGATAATCAATGTCACATCAGCATACACTTCACAATAGCGTCCATAATATTATATGCCTCTTCACTTTTATTCATCATGAATTACCTTGCTTAACCGAATCAAAAAAAATGTGTTTATAAGTTATGTAGTAAAAATAATAAAATAAATTGCGTGTCTGTCTACAACAGTGCAAACTACATTACAATGGTAATCAAATCAGTAATCAGATCAAAATCTTAAAAGTGAACAGTAAGCATAATTTTTCTGTTGTTTTGTCGAGTAGACGGTACCCCACACTTTGATATATTATGTAGCATGGGTAATTGTGAATCTTTTTTTCTCTCGAGTACACAAGCCACCAAGCAAACAAGTGGAGTAAAAAATATCATTTATTGATAGCAACATCAACAGCAATAGAATAGCCGCTTATTACACATTAAAGAATTATTATTGTATAGTGTTGAAGAAAACTGGACCGGTTGACTGACTCGGCTTGATTTTTTTTCTTGAAAAGCAGTGAGAAGAATCTCGTTTTTTTGTTTTATACATCATCATCGTTCATCCACGTACTTCTTCTTCGTCTCGTCATCATCATACTCCGTTTTTTCTCATTGCTACTGTAGCGTAGCTTGGCATTCACTCTCTCATCTCAGCTCAAAAAACTCCTCACCTCTCTCAGCTTCGTCTCTAATCACATACGTACGCCTGATATTATAACCATGTAATCCATGGTCTGAAGGGAGATAATGATAGTCCTCTAATTTACGCTTCAATAAATTATCCCAGCTTCCAAAATTCATTAGTTCTTACATACATGCTTGAGTCTTTATCAACTTGTAATAATAAACGCCCTTGCTTCATTTTCTCCATTCTTTCCTTCATGCTTAATTCAAATTTATGCAGAAGTTTCGTTATTACACATTATGATTGCATATCTTTACTTGCCTCTCTCTCGCTCTCTTTAGTCAGTATTTTCTCCCATTTTCTTTCTCTACATATTATCATGGTGGTAGAAGTTCGTGGTGACGATGATCGTGTTGATGGTGATACTGCTGCTGGCGTAAAAAACGCAAACTCAGCATTGCAGTGAGTGGTTCGGTTCAATGGTTCCTTCCGACGAGGTAAAATAGCCTGTTCTCCATAACATCTTTTCTTGCTCACTTGCGTTTTGGTAATATGTTCCACCAACATTTTCTGAATTAGTTTTTACTTACCCCAATTTTATTCTCCTGTGGTCAGACTCGAGTAATTTATTGAGTAAATAACAACCCTTGAATGAGTTTGTAGAGTTAGATGAGAGTGGTATGGATGTTGGCTTTCGTTTTATCAAATGATAAGCCGAGTAAAATACAAGGCATGTGATAGAATGCACTATGCACAAAACCAAACCCAACGAATCTGTATCGCTTGGACAGATAATTTGTATGTGCGTTTCATATAATTTTGTGTACATAATAATAATGATTTGTGTTACGAAATTATATTGCAATCCCAAAGGTAAGAATGAAAGGGTTTACAGAAACACACGAAGGTTTGGTTAAAAAATAGTGAAATTTTGATGGTGGTTGTATGAGAACACAAATTGCAACTCTTCTGGATTCACTTGTACACAAGTGCATCAGTTACTGATATACATAGGTATATCATACACATGTGTATTTCATAATGTATGCGTTGGCCATTTTAATTTCGCTTGAAGCGAAAATCTCTGGATAAAATATATTGCTTTCTTTTTTATTCCTGATATCGACAAAATAACTGCTGGACACATGGGGCTCAACTACTTTACTCTCGAACTGCAACAATATAATTTGTGATGATACCGTCCCATGTGACGTGACGGCAAACGGTTTTAATTTTGTTTTTTTTTGGTTCGTTTCTCCTTTACCTGCCCCGTTGAGTTATTGTATCCACCCTTCTGGTAGTAATTCCAGTCATTGTACAACATCAAGTTGCTGCTACATACTCATCCAATTTTATATTTCACAAGCATATTAATATCGTAATCTGTACATGCGGACAATGAAACACGAATGAAATAAATGTATGTTTGGATTTATGCATTTGATACACGTTTTCTCCTTTTTAATTATATTTTTACGTGTGTATGTTATATGCGTATAGATAACAAAACAAAGTATTAATTTAGGAATTTCCTTTTGTATCCGTTTCATGTCAAACGTTGATTTACTCATTTTGCCTTTTATTGCCGTTTTAAAAAACTTAACGAGGCGAGGAGGAGGCAGAGTTGATGGACATAATTTTAATTGAAGTCAGCTTTATCTTGAAAGTTAAAAGAAAGGACTCACTACTGCCGGTAAAAAAAGCAAAAGTAATAAAAGATAGCGATAAAGTAAATAAAAAAATATTTTTATGTAACAAGTATTTAGATGAGATGACACAGAATGTGTATCCAATATATCAAACTTCCGACTGGATTGCTTATCGGAATCAGATTTATTTACAAATCCATCCAACCAGTCACAACGAATACGGATTACATTAGAGATTGTTAACATTCTAAAAGTTTAGCCACTTATTATTACAAAGGCTTAGTTTAATGAGGTAGAAGTGTCGCATAAAAGTATCATCGAATGATAAGCAGTTTACAAAAAAAAGTCGTTGTCGTACAAGCATTATTTTCTCAAGTACCAGTATTAGCAGCACATCCAATACACTCTGAAACTCGTCATCATCATAACAATACCTACCTACCTACATGAATAATTGACACAAAAGTACATTTCTTTTTAGCATAAAAGAATGAAAAGATTGTTTTGGATAGTGTGTTCCCGTACTTGAGCTCTCAAGCTTAAGGGAGCATTTTGTAATGTTATTGTAATATGTGTAGTAGAAATAATAATAATATGTGTAGTAACAATAACAAAGTTAGATCATTGGACTAATCAGTTATCAGGAGTCACTCATTCAATTTACCTTGTCACTTTTATGCCCTCTTCATTCATTTTGACACTGACAACAAACAACAAAAGGCAAGTCTGGGCTTTCTAGAGCTTGCTCTCGTCTCCTCTATACTCTCGGGTTGGACCATTTTTGAACACAAAATCTTATATATGTTGTATGCTTGTAGTTTGTTTCGCTCTTGTGGATTAACAAGGGATACTTGTGTGCTTGTTAGGACATGCTTGTTACATGAGGTATGCTGTAATCTATCTATACACCCGATCTTTTATCAACTTTCATTTCATTTTTCTTTGACATTTCGTTTATTTTTGTTACAAAGGCTACGATTTTTCCTTTAAAGCTTTTTGTAATGAGGATGTACTATGTAGTATTTATGTATGATGTAAAATTTATCCCTCCACGTTTCATAACCTTACCTAACAAAATTATATATGAATACACAAGTTCCCACATTATGAGCAAAGTTGAAATACATATTTAGAAAACAAGATAACATGAGAGGATATAGGGTATTTTTGTGATACATTTTGTTTGGACATCGACACACAAGTTTTCTCCGACACGAAGCTGAATGTACCCGCAAAGTGTCACTTTGAACGAATTTACATAATGTAATATTCATACCAATACGCTGTTTGCTGGATGTCACGTATGTGCGTACACTCTCTAGGAAGTTGCTCCTCTTGAATTCAACTTGCATGAGAGATAGTGGGCATAAAAAGGTGGACATTGTGCATAATGTGAAATCAATAGTTGCCTCCCTAAAAACTATCTACAAACTTAATTATATTGTCAGTGATGCTGGAAATCGATAGTGCTGTGGTCACACGCATCGGTAGGATTGTATATGCTTTATGGCATTATAATGCTTACAACGTTCGAAAAGACAATGCAATAATGCAAATGCAACGCAATTCGATAATCAAAACTCGTAACCCTATTTCGTCACTACAACCAGTAAAAAATGTACAATTTTGACTGGGGCATTTTGTATACAATAGAGATGTAAATATGGCGGTGCTCAGTTAAATCGTATTCGAAGAATTTGGTATGGACTGTGTGCTTAGAATAAAGATGATAATGATATGATGACGTATTGAGTCAATTGTACCGTGTGGCACTGGTTACTACTTTAATTTATGAGTAAGCTCTCACTTTTAGAGTTTAGCTGATACCAAAATAGGTGACTTGTGCATGCCTCCCCTCATTTTTCTTGTGCAAGCAAACCAAAATCTATTATGTATGCATTATACATCTACAACATAAGTTTAAAAAAAAGAATACAACATTGTTATATGTTATACACAGCAGCGCCATACAATCGACTAGAGTTTAATAGTGTTTGTGTGTAGCATGATGATAATAGCAATAAGTTTCTCGTTACTGTCTTTGATTTAGAGCATTTCGTGTGAGTGTCCACTACAGATAGATAAAAAAAACTTTTGGATTTTTGGTATGCTAAATGCTTGTGGGCGTTGGAATGGGATGGCCGAGAAGGGTGTGTTCTATATCATTCAATTTACGGGCATTTTTAACTTTGCTGGCTTGACTGGGGATGGAAGAGTAAACTTTGCTCGGAAAATTTACTCCTCACCGTTTATTAAACAATTTATTAAACATGAACGAATAAAATGGAACGAATCTAGAATGATTACGTTACGTTGTATGCATTATGTCGTCTTTTGTAAATGAACTCCATTCTCTGCATTTTATTTTTTGAAATTTTGTCATTGTGGCTAAAATAAAGTTGAAATGAATCCTTCATGTAGCGTACCGTTTTTGTGCACAAAATATTCAATATAACTTGTCTGTAATAAAAAACCTAATAAATTGAGTTTTTTACAGTATACATAATATGTAGTCATTTAACAAAAAATACTTTGTGCATTTGATATGATGTCGATGACCATAAAAAGTTTAAATTTGAATCGTTATTTGAACGAAAGAGAGAGAGAGAGAGAGGTAGTTAGTAAGGTAGGTACGTATATACTTGTGCGTTATATTTCTTTGCTAATGATACCCTCCATTGTCTCTCTATATCTGGTAGTGAAATCAAAGATAATAATGCGCTTCTTATTGTCATTACCTGGCCTGAGACATGGTGAAACTCGAGTCGTAAAATTCCAAGAATTTTAATTGAGGAAAGTGGAGTGGTGCAGAGGATGGGTTTTGTATTGCATCAAACCACAAAACACCAAAAGCACTTTTTATTATAAGATGACGATGATGATGATTGTGATGCTACTGAAGTATCAAAATCAAAAATACAATATGTTGTCTAGCATGCAGAAAGGAGCAACGGTACCAGCTGTTGCAATCATTACAACATAACTTGTCATCTGCCTCTAGGCAAAAAAGGTAGCTCTTCTAATATTGCATGTGTGGCTGCAAGTTATGAAGTCTACCACCAAATTCTAGTGAAGCGAGGAGCACACTGGAATTAGTTTTGGCATCTTTATGAATATTATGAGCATGCAACTTGCCTCCTTTAGCTAGGTACACGCTGTTTCAAACAAAGTGAAGAACAGCAAGACAAAAAAAAAACAATCTTGAATATTGGGACTGAGATGCTGCCGGTGCGGTTATGATGACGATCAACTGATACAGAGAAAAACTTGATGAGCAAAAGTTTCTAATTTTTTTTTCTTTACTTTCTACGTTTTCTGCTGAGGTCGACATAATAACGAGAGTGACGAAGTGACAAGGGGTACTTTACCGGTGGAATTCATTTCTTGAGATATCTTCAAGAAGTATTAGGGTGAATTACGAGAATAGTTTGTGATAATACATACTACAAGTAAGAGTATGTCTAGCTTACTAGCTTTCCTTGTGCTAACGCTCGGTTTTCTCTATCTCTCGGACGGAGAGACTGTGTCTGTCGACTCCATCGCTCCATGCATGTTTTTTTTGTCAAGTTGGATGCTCCATTTGCTGGAAAGTACTTTTTTGTGGTAAAATGTCTTACTCTCTGGTACAGTTCCACACTGCTTTGTGTTGTGTAGTAGCAAAAAGAAGTCGCTTCGTAGGCGTACATAAGCAGAATCAGCAAAATAATCGTCGTGGAAGAGAAGACGATGGAAGGGATCATTTTGAAACAAGGGCTTAAGGGTTTACCGACAAATAGGAAAAAGAGAAGAAATACCAAAACGAATACATTGCATATAGAATATTTTAGGAGGGTAAAAATAAGTAAAAATGAACGGAGAGAAGAGAAACGCGGCGGCGTCTCTTCCAAGTTAATACATCGCATCGCTTAGTCGGGTAAATTTTTTCTTTGGGGTTGAAATTTTCTGGAATAAAAGGGCAGAAAAAGGAAAAGCCTGAGTGACTGGAAGAGAGATGAGAAGATAGTTGTCTTGTGAGAAAAGAGAAAAAAAAGGAAGGTGGGTACATCAACTAGACCAGAAGAAACGAAGCAACATTATCAATGTAAACTATTACGGCCGTTGGTCTTACAAAAATATTGTACTACCGTTACTGATGATATGATGGAAATATACATACATACAATACTACATTGTATAAAAACATGTTACTAGCCGTATGTATAAATACATTTTTTCATATAGCTACATATATAGTTTAACAGCAACATGATATAGCATTCATCCGTCCATCCGTTACTAGTAGTCCACAACAATCAGAAGACAAGAAGGACTTGGAATAAGAAAAAAAAACTTTTTTCACGTAGTTGAGCTGAGTAAAGTGAAAGTTGGTATGTATGTACTTTGTGTTTTTCCGTTTAGTGCAATACAAGAAGTGCTGCATCACTACTATCTAAGCTATCTCTCTCTCTCCCACACTGGTTCTGTAAGAGACAACAAGAGTAGAAAGAAGCAGCAGTTGTGTTGTATGTCTGTGTAGCAACATCAGCAGCAGCACAGCAGCTTTTTCCAGGAGACAAGGGAAAATTTATGTTGAGTTCAATGTAATTTATTACTATTACTTTACTCGGCTGCTGCTTCTGCTTTTGCTGCTCCTTTTACTTTGTCATGTACTCATGCAATGTTTGTATGTAATGCTTTTTACTAAGAATTCATGCTTTTCTTCTCTTAAGAAAAGTAAAAAAAAGAAAGTAGAGAGAAGACCCTCAACTTTACTTCACTTTAGTCCATTTCGCATCGTTCCACTGGCCTTAAAGTATCTTGGAACATGGAATGGATGGTTGCATCGGATCCCATAACCCCAGAAAATTTCATACCAACCATCCAACCGAGTACACAATATTCTCTTTTCTCTACTTCTTGTCTTTCAACTTTCGTTACCACTTTTCTTCACTTTTTTATTCAACGTTCCATTTCATCCTTTTTATACATTATTTCCAGTCTCTTCCCCCCTTTCCAACTAGTTTACTCTTTAAAACTAAAAAAAAAACAGTTTTATTTTGGATAAAAAAAACTTTTCAAAACCAAAAATCCATCTTGCATGTCGTATATTTTTCTAATTCTCTGATGTGGATTACCACCACGCGTTGAAAAACATTTTTACGAAAGAAAACTCATAAAATTAAGCGCTTACATTTTCCCGTATTTCAAGGCGTTATACCACGTACCATAACCACCATGCCCAGTGTCACCTGAACAGCTTTAAATACTTTAAAGGCAAGTTAAAAGCAATTGTTTTGCTGTACTGAACTGTAAAATAAACCCTTCTCACAGCTTCTATACAAACCTTCATACCAAATTATAAAATATATACACTATACTAGTTCCAATTTTGACGTAGTTTTCACCAGGAATTTCATCTTGTCTAATTTTTGTAATTGGCAATGGTATACGATTTAAGTATAAATTTCGCTAGTATTTTTATAGGCACGAATCAAGTTGTTAATAAAGCATTATTGTCCCATTATATAGTGTACAAACTTACTCATTATATATTGTTTCCACTATTTACTCCCTTGAAAAAATAGTAACTAAATATGCCCACTAACAAAAGGGAATGGAGCAGGCGAGCCCATCTCTTTCGCTTGAGAAGATGAGTGTTTTAAGTTACACAAGAAAATTTGATAGGATCTACGATCCAGTCTCTTTCTCTCATCCAAAGAGAAACACGCAGTTTCTCTGCTGCTCATGTCGACGTTGTTGTTATTTAGCTCGCCATGAATTGCATCATGCGGCACTATCATTCCTGCTCATACACACGCTTGTCTAAAAATAATGAAATGAAAAAGCTCCGCTACACAAGAGAACCGACTATCAAAAAAATTTCCTTCATAATGTGTACATACATCTATGAGTAAATTTTTAGGCATAATGCACGTGGTGGTGGTGAATAGGCTTTAGAGATTGGTTAAATATATACGCATTTTCCACTTAATGTTCTATCCACTGCCGTGCATTACACTACTTCTCCATCCTTCTCTTCAGCTCTTGTGTAATTCACATTTTCTCATTAGAGTGTTTTATTAGCTCTTTCCTTCCTCATTTTACAGCCACCTAACTGCCCATCTAAATAACGAAAAGCATGACTATGTTTGAAACTACGTGTGTATATGTACTTTGATCAGAAAAAAGAGGCACGGGACGGAGGCGTATTATGGTTTGGTAGTCATATGCTTAGTCTTATCCATCCATCCCTCCCTCTCTCTCTAGTCTCTCCTAATTTGCAGTTGCTTTTTAACTTGAATTCTCCTACAAAAACGGTAAAATGGAAAGGAAACACATTGTAATCAGTATATGGACTCAGATTGTGACTGTATAAAGCATAAAACGTGTACTTTTCTGGCAAGTCACAAGTACAGAAGCTGGAAGCGGTGGAGGCTGTGTGAGTGTATTGACTTTGAGTAAAAGAACGAGCCCCATATCTCTTTCCTTCCTTCCTGTCTCCCTTTTTACACTCACTTCTGCTCGTCGTCATGCTGGATATGGATCTAGCTCATCCTTGGAAAAGTCAATTTATTTATTCCTTCACCTTATTCTTCCCTTTCACTACGTTAGATATTAGACACATATTTGATGTCCCTTATTTCTTCTAAAAGAAACTTGTAGAGTAAAATTGTGCAGCAGCATATTATCAATGCAACATAAATGAGCTGAGCTTTTTATATGATTGTGTGAGGGAACCGTTGGCAGTCTACTATATCCAGTCGGCTTACCCCACACTTACTAACAGCAAATGCGTGCTCGATTTAAAGTGAAAGCACGTAACCACACTTCATGACGAATGGGATATTGGTTTTGTACTATCATTTGATGTAGACTCTTCTAGAGTATTTGTGTTTTGGGGAAAGGAAAGGAGAAATTAAAACCAGTAAATTTTCATCATAAAAATGTACTTGGATGACGATGCTACACATGTAGCAAATCGCTCGTTTGACAGGTGCCGGCTTTCAAAAATATGTAATGCAATAATTGCTAGTAATTACAATTACAAGTTATATCGATTGAACAGGGGAAATAATTTTAATAAAAAGATTAAAATGCGTTGTTGGTGTTTGTGTGTTATTTCATTTGGGAAGTTTTATTTTAAAAGCCTTCACTCTATACGTATTTCTTCTTGCGATTATGTATGAACTCATTTTCGGGAACTGGAGTAATGAATCTTCTGTATGCAA
The DNA here is from genome assembly GCA_034695485.1 of Entomobrya nivalis. Classification (NCBI taxonomy): domain Eukaryota; kingdom Metazoa; phylum Arthropoda; class Collembola; order Entomobryomorpha; family Entomobryidae; genus Entomobrya; species Entomobrya nivalis. The sequence goes on along the minus strand of JAQFZH010000084.1, from coordinate 34,814 downwards.
AATTGCACATAATTAGCAAAATATTTAAACTGGATGTTTACAATAGCAAAATCTTTGGGGTAGATCTGTTTTAGTGTTTTATTCCATGGCTGAATATTCCTGAAGGGATATGGATAAAATGGCACTATCAAAACCCCCTTTTGGATTAATATACATAATATCTCATAGTAATACAATGCACACATTTGATGCTTTAGTTCTATTTTGCGAAATATTGTAGAGAGGTTGATGTAGCGTCAATAGGAAGTTATATCGAAATACTGATGATTTTTTATGTATAGTAGAAGTTAAGCATAGAATTACTCTATGAATAGAATGAATGAATTGTTTAACTACATTACACTGCGTATAACGTATATTCTGCAAAAGATTCATGCAATATGTACATGAATTCGTGTGTGTCCACACTAATATTATAGTATACAGTAATATTATATAATAGTATCACAGTTCGTCATCAGAGAATTAGAAAATAACGGTACTCTTGTTGAAAACAGGCAGTTTTACTTTTTAGAGAACATAGAAATGTTTTAATGTATATACATAAGTTATGCTATTGATTGTATAACTAACTACACGCATTATCACGGTGCAGTAAATCCATTGAGATTGTTCCAAAAGATGAGGTTGTAACTAATGAGCCAACTTTGCTCTTCTTTCTAACTCTCTCTCTACTGCATGATATAAGCAGAGTAACGCACATTGATGCCACCATGTGTTTTATCTGCTTGTATATGCAACTCTAGATGTTCAATATCTCTAAAAAAGGGTTTATGAAAATGGAACTATCACACATCGTGAATTGTATACATGTATAGTATATTGAACTTCTGTAAAACTCTACAATGTATTTCTGATAATGTCCACACACACGGACTGAAATAATGTTTCATTATTCTTTTGGGGTGGCACTATACTGAGCAGAGTGAAAGTTTGTTGGCCACCACCAAAAATGTTATCAAAGCAATTTGGAATAAACATAAATTCCAGCTCATACATTTTGTGCGTTCATAAAAATTCCTGAGTTGGTTTGCTACTTTACATCTCCCTTTTATTCTCGGTATAAATGTATGTAAGTACATAAGAATGTATGCCTACATGAGTATTGAACAAAATGAAACTTTTCCATGTTTTCAGAGATATCAAATGCACACTACTGTCTCTTTCCCATTCCTTTACAAGTAAATGGAGCAACGTAAAGAATGTCTCTTCGAATTGTTTTATTCAAAAACTAGCGAGGTTAATGTAAATCACATATTTCTTTTCTTCTGCGTCTCATGAAAAAAACTTTTTATTCTGTCGACATTCTTTCTTATTTTTTTCTTCCTCAACAAGCTCACACCAAAAAAAAGTGTCAACCCTTAGCTTTGCTATTTTTGCAGATTTGGCAAAAGCTTGTTATTTTTTTCTAGCTATTTTTGACAACATGGGTAACAATACGAAACGACAAGAATATTGGAAGAAAAATAAATCGAATCGTATTACATATAAAGGCATATATGGAATAAATATTTGTGTTCCTCTTATACATGAGAACCTATAGGTTTATAGGAGTTGTAACAAGACAATTGGAAAACAAAGATGAGAGTAAACGAGATTCCTTGAGGGTATTTTCATGTAAGGAGCTATTTTTCCAAAATGCATTTCTCCTTAAGTCAGCATTTCTCACATAATCATGTGGAGTGACTGAGAAACCGGTGTGGACAGACATGAGGGTGACACTAATGGCTACACCCGTGTACCAGACACCATACTCTCATCTATAGATACGCCTCGTGTTGTCGTCCACTCACAGAGAGAGAGAGTTGGAATTATAAGAAAATGTTTTAGGGGCTCATTGTTTGTGTTCCGCTTGTGTTATATGCTTTATATAAGTCTATTAAAGGTTTGTAAAGAACAAGATGAGTTTATATAGCCAAAGGAAACAATACAATCCAGTCTTGTTCTCTCCGTTGGCGATAATCTAGAAGAGGAGATCATCAGGACAGGATGAATTGTGAGATGTCCAAAGGAACGAGAGAGAGTGTAGAGCGAAAACGAGGACTCCAAGTTCCTCTGCCCATTTGATCTTTAGTTGATAGACTTGAATGAGCTGCTTGATGGAGATCTCTTTTAATTAAATGGACTCTCTCATTCTTTGTCATTGAATGTATACACTTATCTAATATTTGTATGCGGGCAAGTGTGAAACTTTTGAGTTTCTAAAATACTTGGTATGCTATTATAATGTAGACATGTGTGGTGGTGTGTGGTGTGCTTGATTATGTAAATGTTTTCAGTTTTATTTCGAGATAACATGCTTTTTTATGTCTTGTTGTAAAAAGATATGTCTGATGAATGTATACAAAATTTACAAACACATATTTCTATTTATCGGAAAGAGTAACACGTAGAATATTAAAGCGTTGTGTGCATGTTTTAAAATACAGAGAACACCTTTGATTGACATTTGCTATATTATACAATTATGCTGTAACTTTCCGAATCAGAGAGAAGTAATGAATAGTTAAAATGCACATATGAGGAATACTTATTATTCTGTATGTATTATTTTGTAATAATTGTGTAACTGCACAAAGAAGAAAAGAACATTTTATAACCGTCTGAATTCATGGACACGAAATAAAAGTGAAAATATAACGTTGTTTTGAGTGAATACTTACGTTGCGTTGTGAGAAGACACCAGATTTAGGTATTTCTTATTTTTTTCCCCTATTTTGTGACTGGCAATGAGTGAAAACATGTAAACTGTGACTATTGTTCTGTCAGGATGGAATGCTATGAGAGATCAAAATCGGAGACGATTTCTCATATCCGAAATATCCTCGTGTACGTATGAGTTCATAAAAATAAGTTTTAACGAAACTTAAAGCGTCGGACGAAGGCTTGACGTAATAGCGTCAGATTCTCTTTTTACCCCAAATCTTTTTAATCCTTCTTGCGTGGAATCATATGTCCGACTGTACAATTATTAATTCAAGTTATAAAAGCTAAAATAATAATTGTGAGTTAATATCAAATCTTATATTGCTGTGGAATCTGCAGTTGCAGCAGGTTTTGACTTGCTCAATTAAGTAAGAGGGTGAAAAACGGTAGTTACTCAAAACTTTCATGCAGATAAAAATACTAATTAAAAAGCACGTTTTCCGATTCATGTAAAATGGCAACATTGTTTGCAGTATTATAACAACTAAGCTAAAAACGAAGGACTTTGTTCTGCTGCACATTACCGTGTCAGTGTATGCGTGCCTGTCAAAATACACATAATTATAATAAAAAGGGTACAAAAGCACAAATACACGGAAAAAATGTTCGAATCGGGAATCAGCTTTTTTGGCGTAAGCATATAAAAAAGCAAACCCAGCAATTCATGTGGTTGCTGTGCTGCTGTTGTTTGTTGTCCTCCTCCTTAAATCCATTATTACCGGCAAATATCATTATTATTGCAGTAGTAGCAAGTGAACTAAGGAAAAGGATGATATATTAAACGCTATAAATGTATAAGAACAAAACCCTTGCTTTTAATAGAGTTGGTACAGTATTAACGGCAAAACCCCTACAGAAAATAAAGGAATGTTCATCATCATGTCATGTCATGTCAACTCCTGCTGACATGGCACGTCACCGGACATTTCAACCGTTTCTCGTCATGCAAAAACTGGTAGCATGAAAAATACATTTATTTTTCCCTTGCCTGGCTGCATAATCACATATATTTTTCTATTTTTCAATCCACACACGACGGACCAACTAAAAAAAGACAACACCGTAGGACTTAGAGTTACCATTTTAACTTTATTTATTACATGATATTGTAATGTGTGCATTCATGTACTTATTGTAATCATCCTCATTATTATTATGTATGTGCAATCCATTCTTGTTGTGAATTACTAAAACATGTATTGTGTATATTTTGTGCGTGTAGTACAAAAAAACCTTCTCGGTCTCGGGCATGCATTCATTCCATTACGTACTTTACTTAACAATCTAACTAAATGTAAAGTATAATTTACCCACACGAATAAGACGAATATGATGATGATGATAATGATAGTTGCATGTATCATGTGAATCATACACAATGCACTTATTTTTCCATATTTTGACTAAATAGAGAATCGTGAGTCTGTTAGCGCACTTAATATTGCGTAGGTTTTTATATGAGCGAGCGGCATTGATGATAAAAGGTTGAAAATAATAACAGTAATGATAATAATAATAACAGCCAAAGGTACATAATTGGGAGAGAGAACGAAAAAAGGATTGTGTAAAACTACTACAAGGAGAAAATGTAGTAGTTGTGTTGCGGCAAGTAGTACTACATGATGACTAACAATTCAGAATCACCGTGCGCCCTAATTTACTATCCGGCTCATTTTACATGCTTGTTGACGAGGGAGGCGTGGAATCATGCGTCTGTTAACTGACTTCCACTTGATGTCTTGTGTTTGCACAAGGTAAAAAAGTAAAGTGTATATTGTTTCTTGCTATAAAAGTACGAATACAATTTTGACTTTTCCCTGTCCCCGGGCTGCATATTATACTGACTTGAGCAGCTGTTCATGTCTCTTTTTCTGTTCACTTTCTTCTCACAAGAACGAACAATCATTTGAATATCAACCTTTTTGCAATAATAAAACCTTTAAAACTGATAAGGTATATGTTTGTTGTGCAAACGTACAATTACTATATTTTGATTGCACTGAGAAAACTGAGGTCCTTTCACATTTTCCTTTTCCAGGTATTCAATCATAATTTCATAAATCCTGGCTATTTTTAATTACTTATTTTTTCTACCAATTTTCACTTCAGTCTTTCTTGAGTTTCGAAATAATGATTCATCATTATTATGTATGCTAAGCATATATTAAAATTAAATGAAAATTGGAAACATACTTGGCCGATTTGCGCAAGTCTTTCTTCATCCTTCACCCCTTTGTGAGATATCCAATCCTAGTTTGATTATAATTACTGCTTTCTAATCTTAAGTTGATTGTGCTCAACCGGTAACTCGCCTCACCAGGAGACGGACGTGTATATAATGCATGAACCGTCAACGTGTACAAACCTTCTGTAAATGCCACATCGCTCGACGTCATTGTCACTACTTGACTAAAGCGTTGCATGTTCCCTACTAATTAGCACCAACCTAATTTTTCTAATGTAAAAACTGTGAGTACGGCTGCTCGCATTCATGTGGGAAGTGATGGATGACGATGGATAATCAAAGAACTATTTTCGGAAGTTGTCATCAAAGGGGGCTTACAGTTTTTCTTCACATTCATGGAATTAGTTAGCAGCGCTTTTGAACAAAATAACTTTTAAATAGCATATCGTTTGCTTTTACATCACTGGAGAAAAAAAAGACTGATTTCTATCAAGGTGCTTTAACCTATCGTCACTACACCACTTCTTTTAAAGTTAAGCACCCAGTGATGTGGGTACATATTTTTACGGCCAACCGCTGATGATGACACGGCAAAATCATAATCTTGTACAGGAGTAAACACCAACCAAGTGACATGTCTGCCGATACCCTGCTGTCTATCGTCAAAGTGTTTAGGGAAATTTCTTTTGCAACAGGTTTTGACAGATGGGTGAAGAAGGAAAAGTAATATGAATATTATGAATACATGTATAGCATATACACAGAGAGCCATTTTTGTTGACAGACGGCTCTGCCAAAAAGAAGACACCTCTTGTCACCACCAATGGTACTATGCCTTCTGCACCATACATTCTCCTAGTTTTACTTTTACTTCTTCCTTCAGCTTTCATCAACATAAGAACATAGTATTCCAATATTTATAAAAAATTATCTACACACGACTCTTCTCATCATGCTGTTCGCAAGGTGAATTTGTTTTTTCAGTTTATTTGAGAAACTGTTTACGCACATTTTTGATGACGGTTGCTGTACAATATCTTCCAACAAAGGTATACTGGAAGTAGTAGACCGCCCGTTGTCCGAAGACTGAACATCAAGTTATTGCAGCTCCATAGCTCATTTCACCACTCGCCATGACAAATTATCCCGCGTGTCGACAAACATGAATGTTAGTTTTGGAAGGGAGAAAAGACAACAGCAGGCGTCGGCGTCTTCGCGAAATGATGTCACACACAACGTCTTCTCTTATGATTATTCTTAGCTTCAGTGCTATAAAAGCGTAAATAGTACAGGAAATTTTCATGATGATAGTGTTGTTGATTACCCATACATCACAGAAATCAAACACATTTTCACAGAAAAGTCGGATTCTTTCATGTTTACTTTTTTAAAGTGTGCAACTGTTTATTTTGCTCTACTTTATAACTGGCTTATATGATGAGGAAGGAAATTAAAGGAAAAATTGTTGGAAGATGACAGAAACACTTCATTACACAAATACCATTTCAAAGCATGCATGTAATTTTTTTTGCAATCTCGTAGACTCCACGGGCGGGTTAAAGTAAATAGTTCAAGTAAGTTAATTGAGCGTTTAAAAGCCCTATATCCGCACTTAAAACTCATTCTGCAAACTTTTTAATGAGTATTCACATAACCTTCAAAATTCCAAGCAAGTTGATAATGTTGTAATTAGTGGAAGCAGAAACATTGCCTTGTGTAGCCAGCAGCTTATTATTCCTGTCCCGATAAACATTTATATTTCCTTTTACTACCAAAAGCAATTTTATGGGTGTATTGTCATTGCCTTTTTGAATTTTTGTGACAATTGTAAAACTCCAACGGATAAAAATCGATTAATTAGAAATGTACAAATACAAGTGAAGCACAAACATGTTTTCCCCGTTTTCGTTCACAAATATTATGCTACCAATGTAATAAAGCACAAAATGAAGTTCAGTTTATGCTCATAAGAGATGAGCTAGTCTTGCGCTTGAGTGTCTACATACATTTATATATAGGTACATACCTATACAAAGTTGCGCATATGAATAGAATTAAATGGGCATCATTCCAAAAGCCTTTACATACTTTTCTTTATAACCATAAAGCACACGATAGTCGTGATTTTTGGAAAGATGATGATTGCATGTGTGCGCATACTATACTGATATATATTTCCAATTGATTCTTCGTTAATATTAAAAATGTATGTGTGCATACATGTTATTATTATTCTCTCATCTCTTTTTCATAGCATCACCTAAATTTATGCTACTGTCGGATCTTATAAAATGTCTTTCCGATTCGTATGATGATGGCATGTGACTTTGTGACAAGAATAGTACTCCTCATCGTTTTATTTTGTGTACTTATACCAAATACAATCGAGATGCTTTAAAAATATTCTTAAACTTCACTCTTTCATGTGATAGTTGTATAAAGCAAAGATTTATTTAACGAATTTCAAAACATTTTTCTTTGTGTGCTCTTCTGTATCTTCAAAAAAATCAACTCTTTCTTGCGTACAAAACATTAGAACAAATCATAAAAAAGCAACAAACTCATATAAGATACGATAAAATAAGCAAAAAAGAGATAGTATGCATTCTTATTTTCCTTTCTTATCCACACTTCGTTTCCTTCTGGAAGGAGAAAAGAAGAATCATTACTTATCTGATGATTTTAATGTTTAGTGATGCCATTTAACTGACTATGCTATGTTCCAAAGCACAGTTGTACACTGCCTTTGTTGTTGTTATTTATTTTGGAAGTTGTTGCTTTTCTCGCTTTTTTCAACGGTGAAATGTCTGTGGAACATTTTTGTATAACATAACAGCACAGTGTCTCCGCACAGTCTTATAATGACTATCTAGCATATTATCAGGAGAAAAGTACAAAGAGGCGACTTGAAAGCGATACAGTCAGCGGTTGAAAAGACACCAACCAACCAGAGTATATCGCTACACATTTCTTGATCTCTCAGTCAGTCAGTTCCAGTTATTGTTATCGTTATGCTTCTTTTTATGTTCACAAACACATTACTAATGCTACTATTAAAGCTGAGGGGGCATCATCCATTGCCACCACTGCTACTGCTGTTATTTTTGATACTCAACTTTTGTGTTATTTCAACCATTTTCTCCGTTTAACAAACTTGCATTCTAGTGTTTACTCTTGTGTTATAGAAAGCCAGGAGCAAAACAAGAAAAAAACTGTGCGACCTATTCTATCTTACCAGATATTAGCAACATAACGTTTATCCACCGGCATATCACATGGATTAGCGTCTTTTCTTTCAGCTGTGTGATGAAAATAGAGAGAGAAACAGAGAGGAACTCTAACTACTACACAAATGAAAATAAGGATCTATAAAAACTAAAAAGTTCAGTCAGAGTCGCCATACAACTTGTTTGTTTGCATTTTGTATAGACCACAGTTGTGTATATGTATCATTTCCCATCATCAAAGTTAAGTCAAACAAGCAACAATGGGGAATGGTATCATTTAAACCATTTATTTCAAATGAGTGAGCATAGTTTAAAAGGGCAAAAACACTCTAAACTGTTCATTTGCCGGGGAACGCCACCAAGAGCTCATTGAATCTACGAAAACTTTTGTTGCCTATTATCAACTGTGCAATATGAATGGCTTGCCGATTTGCACTGTTTTTAACCCAATCCCATTCGTATGATTATTGTTGCTGTTATTGGTCTACGCTATTCAAGTTGGTTAATAACAGTTGAGTGTTTGAGTACAATATTAAACAAAACTACACAAAGGGATTTGTTCTCTATTTTGATAAAAAGAAGAATGGGTGTTATGCATGTGTGCGTTGTTTGTAATCTACAAACTCACACAAGACAACACTTTTCATTCAATAATAGTTCTTTCGTACAATAACGACCCATTTCATCTTGCGTGCAAAGAGTAATTATTATTTTTACTGAACTACCACGAATACCAATCCAATCTTATCTGGAATCTTGAAATCGTTGCGAAAATATGGGAATAAGAGGAAATTTTAAGTACGTTTTCTTGGCTTTGATGGGAGTTTTTGTGTAAAAGTGTTATGGCACTCATTTTCATTGCCCTTCCACAAACACAAAAATTCCTCCGTAAGTTGGGTGGCTATATGCAGAGAGTGTGTACTGTAGTGGTACGACTTGAGTTAATATTCACTTGAATGGGCGGTTAAAAGGGAGGGGGAATTAATTGAAACTTTATAAATTTTTTGATTATCATGCAAGCTTTCTATTAGCACCTCATGAGAAATTCTTCATAAGCTCACATTAAACCATTTATTTATGTGAGAAACCACCCATTAGAATAGTACATTGTGTCACATTCATTTTGATGCTTTTAATGATGGGAATAATCGAATTTTCTGGTCACTTGCCAATGCAATGCGGCTAGCGAGGCAAGAGGTGAACCTATTTTTTCTGACTTCGTGACTGCTTGTATTTACCAGACTTTGACTTTGTTTGTTATGCGGATTTTAGGCAGACTGTGATTTAAGAAAAAATAACACTTCTGTTGCACGACAAAACATTGTATTCTGACTACTTCCTTATCTATTCTTATTCCTCAGAGAAAATCAACAACTTTTCTTTTTCTCTTTTCAAATAATACAATAAAAATATTCTAATGGCAGTACAAACAATGTGCCAAAGTCAGCAACAGCCATCTCAGCAGCAGTAACATGCAATAATAATAACCAAGTCGTAATTGCTGCTGTTGTTGTGTCCTTGCTGGAAAAATGCAAGTGGTTTTGAAAATGAATTTCAAGCAACATTGTCGTCGTCGTGTTGTCGTTAATGTTAACGACAACTGCTTATAAGATCACCATCAACTCTGAAACATGTTACTATTTTTCTTGAACTTTTATACAGACATCGTGAAATTAAATGCTGCTCTTTGTAATGGCGATAATAATAATAATATGGAGAAATGGATCACTTTGCTACATTATCTTGATCTCTTTTTCTAATCTAAAAATGGCTCTGATTTTTGTTTCTTTTTTGAAACAATAAGATAACATTTTAGTTTCATCTGCTGTAAAAGAGAAAAACAGTTGCTTGCATGCATATTATACACAAACTTTGTATTTAGAAGGTTATTCATTTAAATGAACAAAAAAGTTGTGGGTGATTTCTAAATTCCAAGGCATATACATTACTGCAACTGCATTTACGCCCATGTTCGACAGGAAAGCACAGAAAAAAAAGATTTAAAAAGTTGATTGTAAAACAAGTCATTAAATCTGAAGATTAGAAATAAAAAATGAAAAGAGTAGAACGCAGTCATTGTTTTAGTGTGTTGTATAGCTAGTTAAGACGAGTGTAATAATAATATTGAGGTAATAGTAGGGTAATAATAATAATGCTTTGAGCAAGGGGATAATCATTTTGTGAATGACCATAAAAATTAACGATTTGTTTTTCTTTTTTTCTTTCCAGGTAAGCCCAACCACCAAAAAGACGACTTCTTATCCAGCTTTTGGTTTGTAATCTATGACTTGAGTCTCTCTCTCGCTCTCAACCGTGCAACCGCACATAAAAATGTAATCAAGAGCATACACTCTGAAGGAAAGGGAAAATATCTTGTTATCTCTGGCATTGGCTTGAGAATGAAAAGACATTTCCCTTTTGAGAAATGGCCTGCATGTTTTATTGTTTTTGGGTATGCGTTTGTGTATGTGATTATTACTGCCACACACACTATTGAGATCTCATAAATATTTGGTTATCATGTTCCCTGTTCATCCAGGCTGCGCTGCTCATGATAAAATAAAGTCAATTTTGATGCAACGGAACGGATTCATTATTATCAGTGTCAACCTTAATTTTCAATGGTTTACGTCGATCATGATCATCATAAATGCAATCAAGTTATATGCTTATTATACATATGTCTCTTGTTCATGCTGAAATAAATGAGCATGGCAATCATGATTGTTTTGTGATGCTTCTTGTTTGTATTCTACTACTGCCAAGTTGTTTCCATTTAACTGCCCTCGAACACGATATGGTTGTATTCCCAGTACATTTTTTTTACCACATTTTCAAGCTTTAAAAAAGTTATCCTGATACACTCCAGCATACATACATTTATGTGTGAGTTAAAAAAACTATATTACAAATTGAATAATATCATGTATGTACCAAAAAGCAAACACTTTTTGTGGTGCATTCCCATTGCCACCAGCATTGAGAATAAAAGTGAGGACGAGAAATATCTGAAGTGGCTCTGCTAGTATAATAGATGATGATGGCTGATCAAACGCAGAAAACCGAATCACTGAAACTGAGAAAAACTAACAATCGTTTAGTTTTTCTTTCCATCACATCATCCACCAAAAATGCTCGCATTTAATTTTTTTCTTTGTCAAAAACAAAAAAATGTGCTTTTGCTCAGAATATTTTTTTTCTTCATATGATTAGCAGTATAATATTGAATATAAGTATATGTATAATATGAAGAATCTCAGTTGAGTCAAGAGTTGTAACATGGATGGCTGTGTGGTGGCTCGTTTATTTGGAGCTCATTATATCAGAAAAAGAGAGCAAACCACTTATTTTTTTCTCATTCTTTGCAAGAAAAATTGGACCTTTTTCGTCTTCTTAGCTTGGTTCTTTGTAATGCGCAGAGAGAAAGAAAGGCGACACAAGAAAACGACAAGTGCAGAAAGACAGCAATTATACGGTTTGTGTAGTAGTATTAATAATATGAGCGCCAGTAAGAACATAATATTAGCGGGTCCTTTTTTCATTTGTTTGTGAGCATATAGAAGCATATATAAAACATTCAGCTTTACTGTTATACTCCCGTTTGTCTTATTTTTTTTCTTGTAGAGAAACCCAAAAGTCTTTCACCGCCATTTTCTGGTCGTATAATAATAACGATGATGATGGTGTTAGAATGAGGATTGTAAAAGGATAAATCATTAAATAAGTACAATAGTCATATAGTTTTCTCGTTTTCGTATCACAAGAGAATGACAAGAGAGAAGAACAACGGAAGACCTCACACAGACAAACTTATCGCCCTCAATAAAACAGGCAAATTTACATCTACACAAGATCCGTATATCTGATGCAAAAGTCTGTTTGGTGTTTGAGATGTGTAATTCTTTGAATATTCTTAGTTCTCTCTCTGGTTTTTTATATTATTTATTTGAAGTGTATAATATAAAATGAATGAATGCGAAGTAGAGAGTGAGTCCGCATAATGATTTTTTGTAAAAAGGCTTGACAATATTCAGAAAGGCTTATTTGCTTCAATCACACTCAGACGTTTTTTTGTTTTTAGTTCAAGGATCATCATGAACTCAACACAGTCGGTTTTTGTGTGGCCATAAAACAATGATGATTTCACCCCACAAAAATATATTATTATTCCATTAATCGACTTTGATTAAAAGTTTTTGGTATTATTTTCTTAAGCAGCTATAGTACAGTAGTGCAGTGGTCGAACAAATAAAGATTTTATTTTGGAAAAGAAATCAAAGCATATTTTACAAAGATGCTGTTTCAGTTTTGTTCTATTAAAACTGCCAAATGCACCGGTTTTTACGATTTCTGATGGTTATGTAGTAGAATTGTTGTAGAGTGCCACAAAGATGAACGTCTAAAATGGGCATTACATCTAGACTTAGATATGTCCAAAGACGTAATGTCTTCCAATCCGGACGGAAATGTGTGGGTTATTTTTGGAGAAATTTGACATTCAGGTCCCGTCACTTGTCATAAATTTTACACTGATCCCTAATACCTTGTATGTGTAAGCCTGAAAGCTTTTTTGCTTTTTCCGAACCAAAGCGCATTCAACATTTTTTGCCAGAAAAAAAATGAAGAGTGCTCCGCATGTTATACTAATGCATATGTAAAGTAAAGTACAGACGAAGAAGAAACGTTACGTTACATGTTTTTAAACCATACACCTATATATTTTATCGGCGCCCTTCCAAGAAACTACCGAAACAGTCAGCCAAACTAAAAGAACATTACGTACCACCACAACCACGGCACATACATCAAGGTAGTTTGGGAAAGAGCTCAGTCGCTAATGCTGGCTGAATCTTTGGGATCCATGGCTAGTTTTTCATGTAATAACCTAACATGCAATATTGTAGCCATATAATAGGTATGTATCTACAAAGGTTCATAACAAGTGATATGTGCGAGGCTCGTCGACCTCTGCAAATGCAAAAGGGGTTCTTTTTTTTGCTACTGTGATCAGAATTTACAATTTTGAAAGTATTTCCTTGTATACTTTTTCTTGTAAAGTGTATTCTTGCTCTTGTTTAACAAACTGAAAAGGAGTGAAACAAAAAAATGTGCATTTCCCTTTGAGAGGGTGTGTGTTGGAAACAATTTTTTTGTTTAAAATCCAGAAGATATCTTGAAGATATTTATTTCTGTCAAAATTATATCCCAGAGTTTAAGTGCGATGCTAAAGTTTGAAAGAAGGCTGTTACGTTTCAGTGATTCCATATTATTCCCAGCTTCCAATCGTTCACAGACGATGAGAAGAGCATACACAGCTATCTGATTCAATGAAACTGAACAGCCGAAAACAAAGCTTAGCATTTAATGTTGAACATGATAGAAAAGTAGGAAACTAGAAAAAAAAATCAAGTATTCCTTTTTCCTTCCTCTGAATTGAAGCAAAATGAAATAGAAAAACAATGGTGACGTTGGATCAGCATATTATTACGACTATTTCTTTAAAAAAAATTCTTTGGGTGTTGGTGGCGGTAGTGAGAGACATTGCCATTTGCAATTAAAATGAAGAGAAAAATGCCGCACCAACTAAACTGCTTCAATGATTCACTCTCATTTTTTTTCGTCCAACTTGAAACTATGCAGCATAGCAGTGTTTAGTAAATTATACTTTGAAAGGGAAAATGATCATGCAAAGAGATAAAAAATTATTCATTTCGAATGTGTCAATCAATGTTTTCTGAATTCAGAATCCAGACACAGTAGTAATATAGTATTAGTGGAACGATATGTTTTTTTTGTACTGCTTCAGTGATCAAGCACATTTTCGTGCTGGCTCATACATGGAAGAAAAGTATATAGATAGAAAGAGGAAAAAAGGGTAATGGAGGAACCACCAACGACATAAAACGACGAAATGGAAGCTAATAGCTAGTCGCACGACGCATTACATATATTACATGTACAGTTGTATCTACCTCATATTTTTGTCTACTCAACTATTCGAGAGAGAAAAAAACTCATTTTGTGAGCATCCACACAATTTTATAATAATATTACAGTCGGAATAATGAAAAGAGTCGGAAAAAGAAGAACATCGACTTAAATTAAATGAATGTTCACAAATGAGATTGAATACAGAAGAACAGAGAGATGGAAATGAGTAGACAAAAAAATATTCATAAAATATGTTGAATAGAGATGTATATAATATATGTAGTTATGTTATATAGACGTACACATATAATATAGTAAAAAGGAAAAGAGATATCGTATTATTATTATGCGTCCATTTTTACTATTACAGAAATATTACTCTGTTTAAATTAGAAAAAATGGCTGCGACTGGTTGATTTCGTGTGTATATATTCTATACCTCAAAAAATCAAAGAATGATTTTTATTTTTTGAAATCGATTCGTCGACTTGATCATTTAAATTGCTTTATTAGGACACCTATGCATCTGACTGAACTACATTGTGCAGTTAGATATAATACACTGTTAGCCTTTACTGAATTGAAATGGGGAAGGAAATACATATGGCTTGAACATATGAAAATAAAAGAAATGCTTATTATAATGAAATCGTTCTGCTAAACGTTCATTTAATATAATATGCATAAATACATACAAAATAATTATATTTTCCCGGTTGACTGAGCTTGTCATTTTTAAGTAAAAATGTCTTAATCAGAAATGCACAACTTGTACATGTCCGTAGCAGCAGCACAATACGTTAGTAAAATGGATTTCATTTCAGTGTGAAGAAAAGAAAGATTGGATATTATAATTGTATAACGTGTTCAATCTTGTTAAGAGTACAATGAAATGTAAAAAAATCCCAGTTTAATGGGAATTGCTGTATAGATTACTTCGAAGAAAAAATCTTGACTTGAGAAAAAATGCTAAAATTGAGAAAAGAAATCAATTTTCCTGTGAAACAACGAAAAGAATCGAGTTGAGGGGGGATGGAATGGAAATCAGCACCTCCGTTATTTCTACCACTATCGTGACTGATGTTGCTCTACTCTAAGGAGGAATAAATATTCAATGCAAATTTTTAAAAAGGCAGGGTAAAATTAGTTGAAAATGTTGTTACTCTTTTTTGTGCATATAAATACATGTATATTTGATTCTTGCTTGAGATGCTTAAATATTACATATATACTACATCTCGCTTGTATATGTTGAACGAAATCAACGTAAAATACAAGGCAGTTTCAACTGTCAGTTCTATTTTCTCTTGTCTATCCATATTCCACTAGTTTGGTAAGAAAAGTAAAGTAATTTTCACAAGGGAAAGGATTTACTGTTTTTCTAAGCTCATGAACACTTTTTCCTGTTAGTGTGGTAGGCAGAGTGAGTGTGTAGACGCCTTATCATCGTATATGATACGCCCATTTGCCTTTCTCATCTTCATTTTTACTACTGTAAGCACAACAGAAGTCACCAGAAATATTACACACAGTGGTGCACGAAGATAAGTGTATAAAATAATACTACTACCTATATAAATAGTAGGAGATTGTAAAAGTATCTATGTATTCTTATTGTAATGGAATCCTACTTTATACTCCTTCTCTTCTTCTCTTACACTGCTGGGAATTGAGCTTGACTGACAAGAGTAAAATATGAGTGTGACGGCTGAGCCGAGAAATGAACTGAAGATTTTTGCAGCCTGTAAAGTTAATTGGTTTGAAATCAACATGGGTATACAGGCAGGAAAATGGCTCGCTGGAGACTCGACTCATCCAGGAAACTTATCCCTTTTCCATACCATTTCCATATTATCATAACACTTTTTTTCTATTTCCTTCACAATTTTTCATATAAGGAGTTTAAAAAAAGGAAGTGATCTTGGGAAAAAAATATCACACAATGGAGGGCAACGATGACATGAAATTACAGAGTAGCAAACATCATGGCAAAAATACACTGAACTGAACCTATAAGGATCTGAATTGTTTTGCCATTGCCATTGCGGTGTGATGGTCTGGTAGGTATTTGTATTACAGATCTAGTTGATCATCATGTTAGCCAACCGACATGTATGTTTCCAAACGTGGTAACTAATGCTATTATTATTATTATATGTGAAATGAGTTGAATTTTGCTAGATTTTTCATTCATGCTCTGTTTTCTTCCCTCTTCCATTCTAATGGGAAGTTGAACGAGGCAGCCGGGTGTGAAATGGAATCTCAGTCCGATTAGAACCTTCTTCATCATGACCGTCCTCATATTATCCTTCTATGTATCCATATCCATCTTGAAATCTCTTTAGTTCATGTCACATCACCACCACTGGTGCCTCTCTTTTTCTAGTTTATCTCCTGGTCTCAGCAGTTGCCGCTAGCATAGTCTTAGTTTAAAAATTTTGTGATGAGACGTAAATTGTAGAGAATCTACTTTCTTTATTTGTTCATAGAATACTTGAACATTTACTCAGGGAAAAAGAAAAGAAGCTCTCAATGTATAAAATGTGTATACATGCCTTATATACTATTTATAGGATTTTTTAAGAAGAGATAGCTTTTCTTTCTCTTCTCCGCCTCCAATTTTCTTTATTTTCTCTCGTTGGTATGTGTCCCCCGTACCTTTTCCACTTAATGAAAATTCTAATTTTATTTACAAAAGAGGAGATTTTGAATGGAGAATGAGTCTTTTCTTTTTCCTATGCACGCTCTCTTATCCGCATATTCTCTTCCTTTTCTTACGGCGTTTATTTACACTCGACAATAGTATGGACTTTTGTGTTTGTAACTTGGAGAGAGAGAGAGCTGTAGGCAACACCAAAGCCAATTCCAAAGAACATGTTTTATATAAAGCAAAATGCAAAGGGAGAGTTAAAATGCCAGGCGGGATTAGCCGGGTGGAAAGCAAGTGGAAAGCCAAAGCTACTCTTTCTCACTAAAGCTTGCTTGCTGCATTTATTTCTTCTTTTGTTCTTCTACCCGAGTTTGTAGTGTGGTTATATGGCGTGGTGTTTGTGTTGTTGTAATGCAGAAGAATCCAAAAACCAAAAACTCTTTTTTCTTCTCATTTTACTCTTCCTTCTCTCGCTCACTTACTTCCACTACACATCCCAAGTGTTAGTGGGCAAATAAAACACGAGGATTTATTACCTTTTATTAGCTAAGCTCGAGCCAAACTTTTTGCGGCTTTTGTTTGAAACTTGGAGCATTGTAGTGGTGATAGTGTGATGCTGAAGAAACACCACCGCCATACTCACTAACTACTCCACTAGCTGTTGTATTTAAACCTACTTCGTGTCACATGTTAGATTCAATGGAGAGTAAAGCGGTTTACAGGGCACTTGGAATTAAACCAGGAGAAAGGTTTACTGGTTTTATCCAAGTGTACCAAAAACTCCATGTGTATGAATGCAAATTTTAAACTTTTTTTGTGAGCATATCAGCAACTATGATTTCTGACAAGAAAATCTGGCATTCTATGTTCCGAATAGCCTTAGATTTTATTTTTCATATTATAATTTTAGTTATTAGAATTGTCGATTGAGTATATTTTCCGAGTTGTCCGAAAAATGTTATTTCTGTTTCATACAAGCAGAATTAGAAAGTAGCAAGAAGTAAGTTTACACGTTGCATGAACCAAAACAACAAGAAAGTAGATACGCATTTCCCTTTTACATCAGACTATATAGTTCTAGAAAAAAAAACTTTTCCACACAAACAACATATATATAAACTAAAGAGAGTTCTTAACTTGGCATTTACGATATGGATAAACTTATGGACCATAAAATGTGGAAGGGTATTTTTTCCTCGAGCTCATTTAGATGAGAAAAGAAAACCGTAGTTAGTAGTGTATGTACACATAGTATAGTCACACACTACAAACATTATACAGCAGTTCGCTTTTTTTCTCTGAGTTTTTTTTTTCTCTCCAGTTACATTGAAAGTACAAAATATATTATAGGAAAAGTAAGAGAAAAACTCGGGGAGCTTCTTTTCTTAGTAACATCACATCAGCCAGGACGGAAGTAAGTCAGACTTTTCTCCATCTTCCAAGCCATATCTCTTTTTCCTGACGAAGAAGCTTCAAAAAATAAAGAAAAGGGAAGAAAATTTCTCCACTTGCTACAGAGATGAAGAGCACAGAGAAAACACACACAGCCAAAAAATACTGCGTATATTATTGAACATACTATATAAATTATATAGATACATATACCTATATAAAGTATTCCACTATTACTTACAATTTTTGGCTCACAGTCTTCATTGCTTCCACTGCAAAAAAAATACGAGAAGAGAAAAAAAGTAGAAAGTTGGTTTATTTTTTCATTCGTCTTTCCCTTTCTCTCTGTATCCTTTTGATATGTGTGCATATAGTTTCATGAATGTGGTAATATTATTATTGCTATTTTCTACGTTCTCTGAGAGAAGAGAGTTTTTTTCTTTCTTTCTTGACGATGTTGCTATTATTGCTGTACGCTTACTGGTCTCTTTCTTCATAGAATAAATACAAAAAAAACGTATGATGAGAAAATGTTCACAAAAAGAATCGTCACGTCTACTACTAATACTACTACCCTTGTGTGTCTTGTAATAATATAACAAGTATATGTATATATGCTCATATTGCTTTGCTGTCTACCCAAAAAACTAAACTGCAGTGTCTTCTGTGGAATTTTGGAGGATATTTCCCGAGAAAATTATACTTGAAGCATGGGAGCGTAGTGGTAGACACTATTTGTGTGTTGCAAGAATAAAAGGAAGAAAAGGGGAAGAGAGGGAGCAGAGAAAAGAGAGGAGAAAGCCTTGTGGCAAATAAATCAAACTTTTAATCTCGACTGGAAATGCCTGAGCTAAGCTAGTCAACCCACCACTCTCCACATAGCTTTTGTGCACAATGCTATCATATAGTTGGTTCCACACATTTATACGTTCAAAATACTTTGTATTTCATCTTTTATGGTATATATGAGTGTGATATGACTATAGACGTATGTGCATATATAGATATTACACACACTTATTCAGATGATACATTCTATGCACACCAGCGCAACATCACCGCCACAGGAGGAAGAAAGAAACGGAGCGACGACGGTATGGAATAAAAAGACATGGACATAAAGAGAAGAGAAAAGGCAGAAGTGGATGCTACGGAAAGGCAAGTTGAGAGGAAAAGTCATATAGAATAACTATTACAGCTGCTGCGCTTTTAACAGCCAACAACATCAGAGCAAGTAGCATTCCGCACTACCAGGCAAAAAAAAAGAATTACACAGGAATAAGTAAAAAAAAAAATATCGTAGTTTTTGTACTAGTCAAGTGAACGATGCCGTGTAGTGTCACATCTAACTATGGAGAATGGGTTTGAAATATTTCAGACTGTAATGTTTTCCTGTACATCTTGTATGCACATAAATATACAGAGAGTGGAGAGAGTGTGTACATTATTTCTTTTATTGTTGCTGAATACTTAAGTTCACCAAAAGACCATTTTTGCATTCTCACAAAAATCTACTAAAAGCAACACCACATCTTGTTTCTTCACAAAATTCTTTGACACTTCGTTCACATTATCGTTGAAAATAATGTCTACTTGTCCAATGGATCATTCTTCGAATTATAGAATTTTTTGTGAAACTGCATCTTTTCGCCCAATCGAATAACAATAGTGCTTCTGTACACATGTCTTCAACTGCTTGTTTCTTTGCACTTTTGACGATTTGCCTTTTGTCCACAAACTTTTATTTATTTATAAAACCTACGACTGGGATATTTATTTACGTTCTTTCGATCAGCCCTATTCAGACTATTCATTTACGATACCCCCTCCCGATCCTCTCGCGCTCACACACTGATTGAACAACAGATCAATAGGCAAAAATCCCTTTTGTTGTACAATAAGAAGGAAAAATGAATGAATTAGCTTCAGCATCATTTAGTGTTTCTATTGTTTAATTAAAATCCCATTATGTCTTCAAAAATGTATGAAATTGTCACGTGCACAATTGTTTGTGCTACAGAAACCCTTTTCATTATGCCGTGTTCTCTTTTTGTCTTTGGGATATGATTAGTGGGATTACTGCAAAGAAAAATGTTTTTAAGCTTTCATGTTGCTTGTGGCATGAATGAGTAAAAGGAGCAAATCAGACCGCTGCGCTGTCCGTTGGTGCGGAAGCTGATATGAGTGCATACAATGCACTATAACAATGTGGTCGCATGATATACAAGACCTGTGGCAAATCTTGAAAGAATTTATGGTTTACAGCTTGCAAACGAAGTACAAACTGCGAAATTTGCATAATACAAAGCGATTTTTTCATGAATGCACTTAAGAACAACTGAACGAACACAATCGCATTATAATATATATTTTTTCTTCATTATATCCACGTATAAACTTGAGTACAATCAACTATACCTTTTTTCCATTCCTTCACTTGTCGACGTTGAATTTTCTTGGCAAGTAGATAAAAAAAGTACAAAAGGAGAGATTTTTTCATCTATGATGAATATGATGATGATAATGATGATTTTTCTGGCTTGACTTTAACAAAAAGATCGACGGTCCACCATTTCTGTACATTTTTTCTTCTCATCCTGCCCTTATACAACCAACCGGTGTATATAATCATTCTAGATCCACTTGTTTCAATACATTCAGCAAACATTTTATACGGAATATTATGCAGCTGGCTTATGGGTAGGATTTTTTTATATATTGCTACCAAAAGCATATCACACAATACCCCTCGTCATCGTCGTTATTATTATTATTATCAAGAAAAAACAGAATACGAGAGAGAGAGAGAAGGGAAGAATGAAAAGGCTGAGATGTGACTACTTTTTCTTTGTCGAGTTGTTTTTTCTTGTACTTTGGATTCCTGTGGTGATCTTTGCGGTCCAGCAGCTTCTCAGCTGTATTCACATTTTTCATTTGCTTCAAGCGCACCACCATCCTGTGGATCTGTATCCTGCAAATGTACATACATACAATATTTTTTATCAAACAACAATTTAATAAGAACCATAGCTTGTTATACTATACTGTTTGTGCACTATGTTGTTCCTCTTATTATTATGTTGCGCTTCTTTTCATTTTTGTTGTTAGCAAAGGCGACAGGTATTTTCTTATTTGGTATTGCTGAGTAGCTCTAGTGAGTTAAGAGGGAAAAGAATCATGCATCTTTTCTAGTTGTTCTGCTGTTGATCAAAAAAGACGATGATGGTATTAACCAAAAGCCAACAAGCTAAACCAAGAAATCATTTTTTCTTTCTCTCCATATTTTTCGATACAGCTACTTCGTCTTCCTCTTACGGCTTAACATACCTGCTTAGCTCCTGACAAAAGTGATCGTAATACATGAGTTTTATTAGCATTTTTTGACAGTTTTTACCGCTCCTTATGAGCTTACCATTTCTATTAAAGTCAATTTCCCCTATTTCCTCTTCATATCGCATCCTAACAGCACCACAACTGATTTTTGTTGCTACCTTTTTTTGCAAAGAAGCCCAATAGACAACGATTAAAATACAACGTGCATTCATTCATAAAACAAGAATATGAAATTCATCTTTCATTTATATTTGAGCTTATTATTTACCATGATGCAAGATTTTCATTTTCCAACTCAAGGAAATAATTGATTGAGCTACTGCTGTGCAACATTAATTATACTGCCTACCCGTACAGTACACAGTGAAAACATATTAACCGTGAAATGATACGTCCACCAACTTGTATGATGGATAATAAAAAATATTGTAACTGTAACCAGTGCAGTGGCTGTGTTTAGTACAGAAACTCTACTTCAACTTATTTAATGCTGACTAACTCGTCATTTTCTTTTCGTAATAAACGACAATCATATGCCTTGTTTGCCTCCTCCACTTTTCCCATTTTTTTTGCACTCATCTAAATCAAGTAATGTAAGTATTTATGAGCACCATCAAGAAAAATCATTTATATTAATAGCAACCAACAGTTTTATTTTGGCTACGAACAAGCAAAAAAACTAAAACGCGTGGAAAACAACTAGTTAATCTTGATTAACAACACATATATCACACTTTTTGCATGCATCACTGCGAATTATCTCATCATTTAATCATTATATGGCTGTGTAGTAAAGAACACAGGTAGTAAAATAAGTGGAAGGGGAGATTTTCCGCAAAGAAACGTATCCACGTTCCGTTATCAATTAATTACACAGAGAAGATAATCAATTTGCCACTTGGTTTTTTTCATGCCTCTTACACAGCTTGTCTCGCAATGTGGATTTTTGTAAATGATAATATAATGGTGGTGATGTGTAGAATTTGAGTTGAGAGATGACTGAACAAGTGATAAAATCGTTCTTTATGTACTTTTTAAGGCGCTGTCACACCCCGTCCATCACACTCATGAATTGTGAAAAGAAAACGGTTTCATTTCACCAGAGGAAAACGTCAAGCTTTGAGCTAGTTATTGCCAGTATAAATTACAGTATAGAGTTTATAATGAAGCTAGCTCATTTGGCTGTTATGTATATTCTTTATACTTGACTAGCGTACACATGTACGCTTTTCAACGTTCATCCCTCACAGTTACACATCATCATCATCATCAACTCATGTTGTAGCGTAGCATACATTTTGGTGAACCACTAAAAATCGTTTGAAGCATGTGCAATTAGTTAAGAAGCTCTTTCTTTTCCCTCTGTATTTTTTTCTTCGTCTTTTCTTCTGAGACTTCCTCGCCTTTTGAACGTTTATCTATGGCTTGTCAAACTTGAAGGTGGTATTATTATCAACTCGCGTACTCCATTCTCCATATTGCGGATATGTACACATATATATATCAGTGTATAATCTTTTAAAGTTTTAGAGATTCCATTGAAAATCTCGACTTTATTTTAAAAGCCGCACATTTAAAATATTCAGCATGTAATGCGTACCATAGTATAATTCATACAGTAAGTTAAGATATACAAACATGAGAAAAGATGAATTTCATTTCTCATCTCTTTATCTCAACATTTGTTTCATCTGTTTTAAAAGGCGAAAAAAAGACAACCAACTTGATGAAGATGAGGGAGCAAGAGAGATCAAGAGAAAGAAAGCTAACTCCTGTCAAAATGTCAGTCCGTTGTGGTTTCGCTGCAGAGAAGCTGTCGATGAACCAACAGATTTTTTCACTGAACCAGATGTCTCAATCAGTATCAGTCAGTCAGCTCACTGATATCGTGTGTTTAAGAAACTAGCAGTTCTACGTACAAACATTATATCTGTTTTCGTAATCAAAGCTATAGCACAAGTACAAGCTATCATAAGAAATAATACGCTTGCATGGAGATGTTCTCTAATATGTTGTGTAGCTTGCTGTTAAAAAACGTTTCCTTCATAAAATGTGCATTTCCCTTTTAACGAAAATGTCTACTAGACATTGCGGAGTCTTCACTGACAAGATGAATATAACATCTTTATTACGAGAACAAAAAATATTAAGAAATTTAAACCGTAAATTGGCCATCGTTAATTTTAGGATTTCCCTCTTGTTGTGTTCTACTCATTTGATACACTAAATAAGTTTCGGGTTATTATCTCCGATTCATATATATATATATATGTACACACATATGAAAATGTTTCCAATAAACTGAACGTCAAAGGTTTTAAAACAAACACAACATTCCTCCTGCACTTATCTAAACCGTGCTGTACTTTCAATTTTGAAAACTTTTGCGTTATTATATAACTTACTACTGTTTTGTAGTGAATAATGGTTTGTGCATTGCATGTCCTTCATTTCACATATTTACAATACATGCTGCGGAATATAAAAATTAAGTATTTTATTTTAACAACTTTTGTATGCATTTTTTTCACGTTCATTCAGGATAATAACGAAGTCAAGGTGCGTCGCACGCGTATCTAATAGTAAATTACACTTGCTCAAATTATTTCACCATCTCTAAAGTATCCTTCCTCTTTTGAGATGAATGAACGTAAGGAAATGCAACAGATTGTGACTGGTTACATGATAAAAAAAAGTTGTCAGATGAACGAATTTAAAAGGGTTAGGTTGTTTGTAACAAAAAAGCAAAAAAATATTAAATGATCTCAACTTCAAAGTAGATCCGATGCAGAAAACGATTATTCTCCATTCTGGTTTTTGCCCAAGCTATATTTTTCGTTTTTTTTTGCTTTGTTTCTTCGACTGGTACAACTTGAAAGGAAACCGACATAATACATTACTTTCAAGTTAAGTTAGTACACAGTAAAATAACAGAGTCATGAGGTTTCTTTTCACCGTCATCAATTCATTGTACATATGTACTTTCAATTTGACGACCAAAAGAAAAGGAAAAAAAAGTTGTACGTAAAATGAGATAATGCTTTTATCTGGGCTTTAGTTCCATGGATAGTTCGTTTAATGCAGTAATAGTTTAAATCATTGTTATTGTACCTGTGTTCCATTTGCTAATATATTACCACATGCTCGTGGAAAATGATTTACTTGCTTTTAGAGAGAAACAGGGTGGATTTAGTGGCTTGTACCGAGTTATAATCAATGAGCTGTTATATCATTAGATAGATAAGTAGCAGGCAGACATGATGCTTGTGCTTATTAACGTACTATTTTGCAATTAAAAAGTCGTTTCTCGCACTTACTTCATTTTCGATTCGGGATTTTTTATAAAGAAAAACAATGAAACATTGCTAGTGTAAGCATGATTCGTAATGCAAAGAGTCATGTTGGTGAAAAACTAGACTTGGCTGTATCGATTAGTAGTTTGAAGTAGTAACTAACCATGCTAGAATTTCATTATTTATATAGTTAGAATGCAAGCAATAGTGTATGTATTATGTATACATTATTATCAAAGAAGAAAAAACAAACTGATGAAGTAATTTGTACATTTATGCAAGAAACATAATCATCATCGTTGTAAAAAGTAAAGTGGTTCGATTATCTCCTCTATACATGACCGTTAGTACAAAGAAGAGACGAAATACCATTCAGTTACAATAAGTTTTTCAATCATTATCATTTTTCACATTCATGCATAAATGGACATGCGGCATTTGCAACTAAAGTAATATTTGTAGTGCGCTGATAATACCGAATACTCTGACCAGTGTCGGCATAAATTTTGTGTTCATTTTTATGTAGTTCGAATGAAGTGGAAGTAAGACTTAAAAACATAAACTCAGAGGAAGAAAACTTGTCTAGTGGCTTAAGTAAAAGCCTTTTGTGATGCATTTTGTCCAAAAGCATCAATGAAAGACACAAAAGAGGTCAAAGTTGAACTTGAGAATAAGAATTATCACAGACAGAGAATACAATGAATGCAGAATACTCAAAAGATAAACGAAGAGACTTCCTGAATAGAGCTAAAAACAAGTAACTTGGTGTCTACATGTTCTCTTTGCCTTAATTTTCAAGTTTAATCGGTGACAAACTAAAGTTTGTTCGTGGCAAAATATTCAAAAGTTCACAAAAACTAACCACAAGCTCATCCATCCGCAATCTGAGCATTATTTACGGTTTGCACTTTGCATTCATGCTCATATGTTTAGTGTAAAACCAACATTTTTTTCCAAGAAAACGAATTCCTTAGATAATTAACAAAGTCGTGGTTGGCATTTGGCATCATCACGGAGATCCAAGCAAGATTCATGATTAGATACCTGTTGATGAATTCTTGTTGTTACATTATTTGCTAATTCTCATCATGGTATGTGTACACAACACATGAAAGCTGTCAATATCTTCGTGATTTTATGTTATTTCCTAGCATTCTTTTGAAATCTATTTGATTTTCGTAAGGAAGAGTCGAGTTTTCTTATATTTTCCTGTTTGTATCTATTCATGACTTGTTGTACAATATGGCGAAGTAATGTTTTGAGTAGAATGAATGCTAAAATTAAGACAGGTTAAATGAATAAGTATATATGATTATTATTGCTTAGCTTGAAGGTTTAATCAGACCTGAGAATCTACTAATTAGTATTGGGGCGGTTCTATAAACAAAAAACCACAAAACCACTTGCGGTTTAATTCAGCTTGGAATGATCGAATGCGCATTATCTATCTACCTGAACAAATAATCATAGCAAAGCAGAAAACAAGCTTTTGCTGCCTCTTGATGGATAGGCGGGGAGAAAAGAAAATGATACTAATTTAGAAGTTGCTTATTGATTACTAGATATATTCATGTTTTGCTGGAAAAGTATCAATTTCTTAATTCTTTCGACAGGATGATGAGACTGAGAATATTTTATTTTTTCAAACGCTCCAGGAGAATTTCATCACATTACGCATACAATTCTTTTTATCAACATCTCAGAGAAATATCTGACAGTGTGGTTAATTATTATTCTGAGCCCGAATTATTTTCTCTTGTATCTACATTAAATCTTTACCCTTCCTTCGCATAACTTTTTTCTTTGCTGAAGAATTCCATAGATTGTAGAAAACGATCATTGTTAGCCAAGCATTAAATTGAATGCAAAACAGCTAATGAAAGACATGGATGGAAGAGAAACAGTAAATAATAAGTTTTTGAGAAATTTTTCTACTGAGTTGTTTCGTTGCGTTGCATATGGCAGACGTATATTTTTGAGAATATTTCTACTCTTCTCTCCTCTCCAAACCAGCGGGGCGAAACAAGTGGCCATGAATATAAAGTGAAGAATTTTAACAGGTAAATGTTCATTCGTATTTGTCGATGGGTACTTTGCACACATTTGCATATACACAAGACAGCAAACGGCAAACAGATCCGGGATGAGTGGTAAATATCTTCTTCCTTTTGCATAAAGCCTGGTTCTGTCAAAAGCAAACTTTGCTTTTTAACAAGCTGCCTGAACATTCAAACGTCACCTGTTGTTGATGCAGCCATTGTGTGACTGCTGCGAAAAGTTCCACGGAGAAAAAAATTGAAGCAGCTTAAGTATGGTTGAGTTAGGAAGTTATTTGAATGAAAACTAGGTATATATATTTGATATGATGAGGAACAAGAAGATATTCAAGTTTGCAAATGTCAGCAAGATATGTAAAAGTTGACGCATCTCTCTCCCTTAATACATTTTTATTGTTCGATTCATGCAAGTTTTACTTTTGAGTTGACTCAATAAAGGTGGTATTGTTATTATTATTAACAAGTTGGGGAATAAAAATGGTTGGATGAATGCTAATGTGTGTGGTTGAATTCAAGCAAGCATGTAATCCAGTTCAAGTACAACAAATATATTTTAATGTGTGTACTTACTCATATAATATTATAGGGCTAGTTTTTTTCTCTTTCTTTTATTTTGGTTGTGCCAAGTCAGTTCACTCATCAAGCGTTACGACACATGCAAAGAGTTGTTCCATTTTGTTTATTGTTGCTATTAGTCACTGTTTTATCTACGACTCTGCACGTCTTCTGTGACTAATTACTACACGCTGAAGAGCAGATATTAAAGTCGTTTGCAAAGCAGGATGCCGACAAAAATTGAATATGCAGCAGCAGCAGCAACGTGTATGTGTTTATATGCATATATCATAATAGACCCAAATGTGGTTGATTACCAAAGCTGCTGATGAATGATGAATGCCAAATGTAGACGTTAATGGATTCAAGGGTTAAAGGCAATATTAAAACAAGTGGGATAAGAAAAACTGAGTAACTTAAAGTATTTGTTTTTCCCAATTATCCTTTCGACTTAAATTCATGTAACCTTTTTTTATCAAGCATCTTTTACAGGTTGATGGAAGAGTTTTTTTTAAATGATGCAAGGTTAAGATAAAGAATGTGCCGCCAAATTTCAATGAATGCATACCAAACATTTCTCATGTCCTTTATTGAATAAACAAAATAAATAGGTTGTACATACGAAGATGATTTTTTGTATAATTAAATGGTTGAATGTTCATGTCCATTTTAACGGAAGGAAGCAATTACTTACACACCTTGCAAGCAGTCATTTCAGCTCATTAAATTAATTCAAGTGTGTAAAACCGTCAACCGTGTCATGAATACATCATCAGCATCATAAAAAGATGATATTTTGCATATATTAAAGTAGCGTGCGTACTCATAATATGATTACCACTTTGCTCCAACAAATTAGAACCGTGATGATATAATTATAGTATTTTATCATTATTAGGCTAGTTAGTATACAAAAGCATACATTCTCTTATTCATATCTCCATTCCAACACTTGGTTATAAGAATTTGCAAGTCGAGGCAATGTAAACTTTCTCTGGAGAATAAAACTAGCACTCTGTACGTGAGATTGTTAGGATGGAAAAAAAATCCTGCTGTGCTGCTCATAAGTATAATAGGACGAAGTATAAAATCTGTCATCAAGAATTATTACATCTCATGATTTATCTTTGTGCATATTTTACTTTACGCAACGCATCCCAGAGTTTCTTGCAGTGCACTCGTTGCGTATGTCTGAGTCGACGAGCTGAAAATGGTATGCAGCAGTTGCAATGTTACACTTTTCATTAATATTTCATACAGGGTGGTTTTTCCAGTTTTCTAATTTATAAAAATTACACACTCTTTACATGGCTACGGGACCACCGACTAGACGACAAATCATTATAATGTTTTATTTATTAGAAGCTGGATTTTGCAGAGAAAGTAACACATATTGCATATGTGCTTGTATATCATAACATTTTCCTAGTAAAAATGGGCGCACAAAGTTACACTACATTGCAAGATACTTCAAATACTGATTTTTTTAAATGTATGGAGTCAAAATGTGATCTGTTGTATTCTCCACATATTAGTTCTGGCGGTGTAACAGTAAAAAGATACATTACTCTAAAGCAAGAGTTGGAAAATAAATAGATGACATAATACTATTGTTATTAGTTAACCATAAATATTGAAATAGCACTTTAGAGTGGTCTAGTGCTAAAAGGGCATGTGCCATGATCATGATTTATAGTACTCTTAACATTCGAAATAATGCACATTATTTGGTGCGTAGAAGAAAAACTTAACAAGAAAAATGTGTTTCGTATTTGTTGAAAAATATAGAAAAAGGTTAGGGCAGGTCAGAGTAAAAAAACTAATAAAATATAAGCTTGTTACACGGATAGTCGTAGTGGTGGTGGTGTTGACGGTGTGACGATGATCAAGTGAACGACCACTACTGAAAAAGAAAGCTTAAAGCATTTAGATGTACGTAGCACTTTAAAAAAAGGAAAATGATGTTTTTACAAGATTTCATACGCAAAGAACATTGTTATGCATCTTATGTCTGCCTACGCTACAACTAGTTGAGCTAGAGCATTATGGATTGTGTGTGTGTGTGTGAGTGCCCTGTGTCTTCAGCTGCTCTGCTACTTACGGCCGGTATTTTGTTGGATGATGATGGGGAAGGGTAATGGGCCACTTCCATTTTTACGGGCAATTTTATGCCCACTTTTATCCTCTTTCATTACATTGCCTAATGTCATCATTTTCTACACTTTTCTCCTCCTTTATTTTTTTTCTCTCTCTCACTATCGCTCACATGATATTAACCCCTTTTCTTTCACATTCACAGTAAAAACGCATGTGCTTGTCATTTTAACATTGAAATTGTCTACTTAAAAAGATATTCCCTTCCTCTAAAAAAGATAATATCTTCATCAGTTTTCTCAAAAAAGAAAGAAAATACGTGCATCTGCTCTCATTCGATGTAATTTGTTATTTTTGAACGCTTTTAATTATTGTTTCATAATTTTGTCAGCACTCTCGTACAGTAGATTTATCACAGTTGCTGCAAAAATGTGGAAATACGCTAATCTGAAATAAAAAGACGAATTAGACGAGATATGTAGCGTTTTTATAACGGTATAAAGTTGAATTAAATAACGTGTCAGTTATATTACACTTCTCGTCCCACTAGTTATCAAAACTTAACGACATGTTTAATTGAATTCATTACAACAATACTTAAACTTTTATGACGACATAAACTTCGCTTGGCCTCCGACCAAAAATCTAATTTGTTCTTCAGGTTTATTGTTCTTTTAGAGCTAATTAAAAAGCTAACTGTAAATCTCTGTTTACTTTCTTTCCTCCCATATCATCCACCCGGAATGCTTCGAGTAGTAAATTAATCTCTAAGCAGAGAGAAGAAGGGTAACATGCTACACATGTCGTAGCCTTGATATCTCGTCATGTCATGTCATAAATGTTACACATACACAATTGCATGTATGTGGGGGACTAACGGGGCTACTAAAGCGGCACTCACAGAAGCCTAAAGCCTTTTTATACTCCTCATTTTTATTACTTTTCAAAATTGCTCAAGCAAAATAATATTATTATTATACACATATAATTCTTGCTTATGACGTTTACAAACGAACATTAATATACCGTCAAAAATGTTCCTTTAAATATAATTTTACATTTCCGAACATTACTTGAATGTTTATGTCTGTACAGGTTTACGACACACTTCTCATAACTCATCACAACATTCAGTGATGGATCGTTTATTAGTATTTTTACTGATTCATTTTTCGGTTTTATTAGGCCATATCTCGGCTCATAACCTTTAGTCACAAACGTAACACTCGTTTTGGTTCACTATCAGCTCATCTCACCACCGCACAAGTAGCAACAGCGAACAAAATACCACTGTACTATGAGCTAAGCTAATTTACAAGGAGCAATCTCTTTTTTTCCTTTGACAGAAGTCAAGTCATCTCTGACTTTATTGGAAGCGAATCGAATGTTTTTATAGTTTACGATAATACCATTGCCGGCTGACGACATCGTCATAATGACCACGTCACTACTCTCTCCTCCCATAATGCCACGCTGATGTTATGTGTGTAAACACAATAATACTACCAAATAATGCAGCATTCCGATTCTTTAAAGATCCGCAATGGGTCATAAACAATCTTTTTGATTCGTCTTCGACTCTCTCTCTCTCTCTTCACTCGTTATTGTTGGGGAAAATCTCTTTTTGCTCACAGCACAGCAGTAAGTTGAGAGCAAAAAGAAACTAGGATAATAGGATTTCATTCATTTGTTCACTAACTCTCCAAAGGACAAACAAGAAGTAAAAGAAAAAAGGGAGAGATGTAGTAATTCTCCGTGGAACGATGAGTCGAGAATGAATTTTATTGGTGAAAGTAGGAAAACAAAATGATATGGTCTTGCGAGAAGCTCATAAAGCTGCGCTTTTATAACCAACGAAAGTCCGAAAACTGCCTTTAAGATGGCCCTAAAAGGAGGCCTCTAATGACATCACTAAGAACAAACTTCTTTTTCGTCATTCTTTCCTATTTTTCTTTCTTTCTCTATTTATCTATAAAATACCGCGAGGACAAAAAAAAGTGCCTGCACATTGGCAAAAGCAGCTTTTCCTTTTATAACAGCAGTTACATATATGTACATATAAAGAAGTAAAGAATAAGGGGAGTAATGTGCAGAGTTTTATAAAAGAATGGGTAAAAAATCCCAAACATTTTTCTCCAGTCCAATGGCTTTTGGAGTAGGTTTGATGGGCACTTGGATGACCGGGAATGAGGTTGAAATGACTCTTTTGATTACAGCACAGAGAGGAAACTGGAGAGGAGAATATTATGTGTTTGATATTGCTTTGCTGGACATTGGGAGGCACACCGGTATATATTTTGAAGAACACACATTGCTTTCTAACAATCCGATTCACCGCAACACTTTGCCATTATAAACCAAATAATATGTAATTCTGAATAGTTGATGGGGTTTAGTTTCCCTATGTAATAAGTAATGTAATGCTCTTCTCATATATATAGTCGAATGCTAGTCCAGTTACTAAAGTAGTTGTCCAGAGTATTTTGGCTACTTTTCAAATGGACTATGGGCCTACTAACCCTTGTTTCTCAACCCCTGGTAGAGAGCTAATATATTGGAACAATAGCACATGTACACACTTTAAAAGTATATTATGATCATATCATAATACACATAATATTATGACTATGGCCCAATATGTATGAGTACGTGTGAGTGAATGTTTTGCAGTATGTGTGTGTGTGTCCACTAGAAAACCGACCGAGCCACTTGGACAAGATATTATTCGTCCAGGTCCCTAAGTAGCCATCAACAACACTTTTTACGACAGGGTTTATGGAGGATATTTCGGCAGATTTTACTTTAGGGCCACCTTCATCCACGGACGAATGGCATGGGTTATTAGGAAATGCGTTTGAATGGAGTAAAGAGCAACAGCAGTATAACAGACAGAACAACAAGCATCAAATATTACGACGACTACAATTGCGTTTTGGTAAACTTCCTAGAAAATGCTAGAATAAATCTTATGAAAGCCGAGAAAGGTATGAAGAGAGGTTTTTAGGGGTTAAGAAGATATCATTCGTTTACTAGATGAAGTGTACATCTTTATACCACAAGAAAATCGTTTTATTTTAGCAAATCCCCTCTAGGGTTTGAAACTGGATCATATTCAAAAATAGGAATTCAGATAAATTCATAAATCAATCGCACAAGTATCATTATGCCTGCATAATTTGGAAATACTTTAGTTATCAGGAAGCAACAACCCTCTATATCCAAATGTGTATTGCATTGGACGTACACTAAAAGGAAAGAAAAGCAAAAAAATGCCTCGTTTGCCTTGTAATTTATAATTTAAATTTATAAGGATGAGGGCTAAAAGGGGCTCATTAGTGGCTTAACCTTTGCAACTTCCTTTTCTTTCTACTTTTCTACTCTGATTTCTCATACTCATAACTCTTGTTGTTTCGCTAGATTGGCATGCCATCATCATACCACCATCAACAAAAGCCATGTTGAATGTCGGGGAAAAATATACAAGTCTTTAGTCTAGTTTGACTTGATACACGAAACTCCAAAAGTTAAGTCAGTGTAAAAGAAATGGTAAAATAATAGTAAGATAAAGATGATGCCTTGCATAATATAAACCATTTTCTTTGTTTAGTACATGTATTCATTTTAGCAGTTTTTTATCATCGCAGTGCAGATGAGATTGAATTGCTTCTGAATTATAATATGACCGTGATATGTATGTATATTTATATTTCATCTTGTTTTTTTTTGAGTGTGTGAGGGTTGAGCGAAAGCACGAATCCAAGTCGAGTATTGTTAAGGAAAAAACACAAAAATTGTTCATATGACTGTGTGAGTTTTTGCATTCATTATTTTAAATAGACTTGGGGTTTTCTTTTTAATAATATAACAACAATAGCATGAGAATAAACCGTGTGTATTTTATGCACATAAAATATACATATGTATTCTTATGATATTATATGGTGTGTGCATTGTCGTACTTGGGGAAGTTGTTAAGAAAATACATGATACTATCGGCGTTTTGTTTTGTTTCCCTTTACACTACTCAAACAAAGTATACGTACATATGTATGTATATAATATATTCATGCGTGTATTATGTTAATATTCTACATTAGTAGTTCGGGACTCTAAAACACTGGTAAAGTTTAGTGTTGTTTTTAACCGGGCATATATGCATATTAACATTTACTTTTCCCGTCAACCCTTCGTTTATTCGTGAATACAAACATATTAAAGCATGTAATATGTAATATAGTGTAGTCATTGATGGCGATGGTGGTAAGCATGAAAAAGTCTCACTCGACAGAAATGGACGTATTATGCATGTATGTACCTACATTGGCGAATAAATATATATGTATTTTTGTTGTTGATGATGATGATGATAATAGTAAAGCTTGTTATGTATGAGCGCGATATAGCATGTTATTTTATGAGCGTGGCTTAGCCTAAGTATAATTCACACTTTGGCAAGAGACACGCATCTTGCCTGAGTAATGATAGGGTAGACGATCCAGAAGGCGGTTTTAATAGACCTGTTTTAGCAACCTCCCATTTATTATAAGCACAACCATACATGAATTTCGCTGCTTTTACATTCTTCGCAGCTTACTCCACACACAGTCATCAACATCGCCGTGAACAAAAAAAATGAACAAAAACATACCTCTATCTCGTCTTTAATAAACCATTATTACTGTTATGGTTGAAAAGTAGTAATTTTAAAATTCTTCCCCATTATCAATTCAGTAATGAATATGATGAGATGAGTATCTGAAGATTCTTCTAATTTAAAATGCAAATAGTATTGTTTCTCCTGAGTGGGCTACAAAATATTTCGTGTTGAAAAATCTTAATTTAATTTTGTACCTTTAAGAAGCTAAAATATTATTATAATACTTTAAAATCACAGTCACAGCTACTTTAAAATAACATAATATTATTATTTACTTTTTCCGATTTTACACCAATAATGAATTATCAAAATTTATGTAATAAAATATATACTTTTACATATACGCGTGCGCGTGCTGGCAAAAATTCTTGTTATCTTCACTGGGACACAGTAAAGTAGCCAGAGTGTGTTTTATTAAAGAAAAAGGATAACTCATATACCACCACAACTCAAACAACACCTTCTGAATTTTCCCTTGAATCTTATCTATAATATACTCTACTGCTCACGCTTTAACAACAAACTCGTACAAATTACTACTGTAAATTTTTATGGACTTGTCGTCGTAATCTCTGAGACCAACACAAAATGATGATGATGACGGTAATGAATAGCCTGTAAAAGGGTTTTATTATGTCTCTCCATAACCTTTTCACAATACAGTGCGTTTACTTATTATAAAAACGAGGATTTGTTTTAGGTTAAATTTCTTTTTTCGAAAACTCATGGGCTGT